>CM046456.1:10402523-10592523 GCA_025506515.1 Flaveria trinervia | reverse complement strand
GTTAGTGTAAACCTTGATTATTGGTATTCTTTGTGAATCAACGATAGTTAGAAGAATTGTTCTTAGAATTCTCGTGAATCAGCAGGTTCAATTATCTAACTTTCTATTTTCAACTGCATCATTTGGTATCAAGCCAAATTTCCTGATCAAGATGCCTCCACGGAGAAGACCTCTTAATGATGTTCATGAGCAGGAATTGGAACAACGTATTATGGCACAGATGGAGGAGCGGTTAGGTCAATTTTTTGATCAGTTGGTTGATCAAATGCAATATCTGATGAATCAGGGGGGGCGTAATCATAACCGTCGTGAAACAGTAGATGATGAAAATCCATTTTATGAGGGCGACAGTTCTTCTTCTGATGAACGCGCACCGCTGAATCGAATGGGTGATAGGGGTGATAATAGGCGTTGGGAGGCAAGAATGCGAACCAGTATTCTTGAATTCGATGGTGATACTTTGAACCCGGAAAAATTCATTGATTGGCTTGTTGTTATTGAAGAAGTGTTCGAATTCAAAAAGGTTCCTGAAGACAAAAAGGTTTCATTGATCGCTACCAGGCTATGTGGAAGGGCTTTTATGTGGGGGCACCAATTGAAACTGACTCGGGAGAGAGTTGGAAAGACAAGGGTAACAACTTGGAGGAATATGATGAAGAAGTGCATGAGGGCCAACTTTATTCATCATAATTACCAGCGATTAATATACCAACGGTTACAAAATTTAAGACAGGGGTCCAAGTCTGTTTAGGACTACACAATGGAATTCTACCAATTAATTGCAAGAAATGATATTCAAGAAACTGAAGAATAGCTTGTTTCTCGTTATATTAGTGGACTAAGGGTTCAGATCAGGGAATTCATTAACATGTTTGACCCGGTGACACTTTTTAATGCTCATCAACATGCTCTAGCTTTTGAAAAACAAAACTAGCATAGTGGTGTTTCATCTTTTGTTGGAGGAGGTTTGGGTTCGGGTAACACGACATCTCGCTTTTTTCCTAGCCAAAAAAACAGGGTGTTTTTAGCAGTGGACCACCTCTTAAAGGAGTTAGTGGTAATAACATGAAGTGTTTCAACTGTGGGGAGACTTGTCATTGATAGTAAGAAAGCTGGTAAAAGAAACATGTTTTCTGACCCTGAAAATTATGAATACGCTCCAATATTTGATGAAGAGCTTAAGTATGTGGAAGAGAAGGTTGCTGGAGATGTGGGGACATGCCTACTGGTTAGACGTTCATGCTATACACCAAAGGCAAATGACAATGATTGGCTTAAGCATAACATCTTCCATTCAACATGTACCGTGCTAGGGAAGGTTTGTACTTTTGTTATTGATTCAGGGAGTTGTGACAATCTAGTTTCTGAAGAGGCTGTTAGGAAGTTGAGCCTGAAAACTGAGAACCATCCTAAGCCTTATAAGCACCAATGGCTTAAGAAGGGAGGTGAGGTGCCAGTAACCAAGCGTACCCTTGTGCCTTTTTCTGTTGGTAAAACATATAAGGACAAAGTCTAGTGTGATGTGGTTCCCAAGGATGCATGCCATTTGCTGTTGGGTAGACCTTAGGAATATGATCATAATGTATATCATAATGGGCGGTTTAATACTTATAGTTTCCTGTTTGATAACATGAAGATAACATTGTTACCACTAAACCAAAGGAAGTGGCTACCAAACCTACTGCTACTTTGTTGACTCTTTCTCAGTTTGAGAACGAGCTGGAGACTGAGGATGATGTCTTTTTGCTTATAGATAAAGAAGTGGTTGAGAGTACTGATGTTCCTGATGTTATAGTTCCTCTACTTGAAGAATTTTGCGATGTTTTTCCCACTGAATTGCCTGATGGTTTGCCACCTTTGTGTGACATCCAACATCATATTGATCTAGAACATGTATCATAATTATCTAACAGGCCACACTACAAGATGAGCTCAATGGAGCATGAGGAGTTGCGAAGACAAGTTGAGGAGTTGATATCTAAGGGCCATGTTTGTGAAAGCACGAGCCCTTATGCTGTTTCTGCTTTGTTGACTCCAAAGAAAGATGGCACTTGGCGCATGTGTGTTGATAGTCGAGCTATCAACAAGATTACTGTGAGGTATAGGTTTCCTATCCCTAGACTTGATGATTTGCTTGATCAGATTAGTAGTGCTAACATTTTCACAAAGTTGGATTTGAAGAGTGGATATTACTAGATTCGTCTTAGGCCTGGTGATGAATGGAAAACTGCCTTCAAAAATCGTGAAGGATTGTATGAATGGTTGGTAATGCCTTTTGGTTTGTCAAATGCACCAAGCACTTTATGCATGTGATGAATTAGTTACTCAGACCTTTTGTAGGGAAATTTGTGGTTGTGTATTTTGATGACATTCTTATTTATAGTGCTTCTTATAGTGAGCACGTCATGCATGTTAAGCAAGTTTTGTCCTTACTTTGTAGGGATAGTTTCTACGCAACATCAAAAAAGTTTGTTTTTATGACCCCTAAAATTTTGTTTTTGGGGTATGTTGTTTCTGATAGGGGAATACAAGTGGATGAATCTAAGGTAGTAGCTATTACAAATTGGCCAACTCCTACTACCATTACTGAAGTTTGTAGTTTTCATGGGCTTGCTTCTTTTTATAGATGATTCATTCCACATTTCAGTTCTATTATGGCTCCAGTGACAGACTGTATGAAAGGGAAGACGTTAGTATGGACCAAAAAGGCCGAGCTTGCTTTTCAAGTTATAAAAGACAAGCTCACCACAACACCTATTCTGGTATTGCCTGCTTTTTCTCAAGTATTTGAACTTCATACCGATGCCTCAAAGGTCGGGATTGGTGGAGTGCTTAGTCAAGGTGGCTGACCTATTGCTTACTTTAGTGAGAAATTGACAGGTTCAAAGTTGAGGTATAGTACTTATGATTTGAAGTTTTATGTAGTGGTCCAAGTTGTAAAGCATTGGCGTCACTATCTGTTTCATAAAGAGTTTGTTTTTTTCACTAATCATGATTCTTTAAGGCATATTCATACGCAAGACAAGGTGTCACATAAACACGGGCATTGGTTAGCATTTCTTGAAAAATTTACTTTTGTTGTTAAACACAAAAGTGGAGTTTCCAATCGATTTGTTGATGCCCTAAGTAGGAGGAGTAATCTGCTTGTGTCTATGAGGGTTGATGTGCCGATCTTAGATGTCATTCGTGAGCAGTTAGCCTTTGATCCATATTTTTCAGTTATTGTGCAGGATGTGCATACTGGGCTGAAGTCAGATTTTCTTATACAAGATGGTTTCCTATTAGGATCAGCGATCTAAGTTTGATTGAATAGAGTAGATTGCAGTGGAATTCGATCAATGAATTAAACAATTTTGCAAGAACACAATTGATATTCAATGGAATAGTGCACAGTTATAGAAAAAGAGAGAATTCTGCAAAAGGAATATTTCATTCAATACTTTCGTGGTGGCTTAAAGTCACACATTACAATTAGGTCAACATTCCTTATATAAGGAATGTGACGTCTGCTGATGTCACTTGATAGTGACATCTAACAGAATTATACAAACAACTGAAACTATGCAAACTACTGAGAATATTCTCAACAACTGATCACATCTCAGAGAATGCTAAGTACAAAAACATAAAACTACTGAACTAAAACTACTGAAATGTAAATTACTAGTACTGAAAGTGTCACACCCCAACCTTGACGGCGGAAACGTCGAGGAGTGAGAGTTAAGATCGTTCATAGCCACATAACGCTATTAATAATCCAAAAGTATTTCACACATAAGTTTCATTTGTCACATTACAAATATAAGTCTCAAAGGATATAAAAACATAACGTAAAATGTAACAATTCATTCTATTTTAATTAATAATCTAGGTCCATTCCTAGATGTGCAAGCTTCAATGTGAAGATAATCAAACTTGGGCATTTCCTGAAACATGTTAAAAAATAAAGGGTCAACAATAAAGTTGGTGAGCATTCCATAGTTTTAAAATACATAGATTATATAAAAGATGGCAATTCAAGTCATAAGTTAGTGAATAAAGTGATTAGGGATGTTATGAACAATGCAACAATCAACCTCGACAAAGTTTTACAAGTCTCAAACGTTTACAAGATTATACGATCAGCTAAGTATACTTGGATCAACCAAAGCAGGCTTGTCTTACCCATAGATCTATGACTTCGCTGGGCTAGCAATAGTTAATGATTGTACATATTACGCCATAACATGGTAACCACAAAAGTTCAACTAACTACAACTTTTCATGATGAATTGCCATAAAGATCACAAGTCTCAAATAAGTTTACAAATGCAATGATAATAAGTTAACATGTTTCACCCCAAAGTGTGAAAATAAGCAAAAAGGGGTATGGAAATACTCACATGGCTAAAAGTATAAGTATGAAGATTAATAAGATTGATAATAAACGTTGTTCCAAGATGAACGTCACAAGGCACCTAAATATATATATACACACAAGGTTAAAGTTTAATTATAATAAGTTTAACGTTTTAACGGAAACTAAGGTTTTAAGTGGAATTTGAGATGTTAACATGGTAATTTTGATTATGCTTTGAGTCTATATATTATTTAATCGTTTTAATACCAAGAAATAGAAGAAACCATTTGTAACAAGGTCTAATATAATTTAAAACAAACTTTTAAAATAACTCTTATTTTAAACAATAATATATACTTGTATTTGAACAAGTAATGATTTAGTGAGTTATAACAATATTTAGTGTTTATTTTATAAGAAAATAATTTAAACATGATATTTGAACAAACAACTATTTAGTAAATTAAAACAATATTTTAAGTTTAACTTATAAAAATAATCTAAATATCTTATTTTAACAAATAATGATTTAATAAGTTATTCAACATATAAAGAAAAATATACTTTGTAAGAAGTTGAACTAATTATATCATTCGTTTTATAATAATATACGAGTATTATAAGAACATAAATTTTTCAGAAATTGATAAGTGACTTCCAAATAATTTAGATTTACAAGATTGATTTTTATTAATTTTCAGAAATTTTCTATTTTTTTAAAGGCTGAAAAAGCCCCAAAAAAATATGTTGGAGGTCGCCGGGTTCGAACCCGGGACCTCTAGTGTGGAATGCAAGTGGGGAACCAGTGAACCAAGGCTTCAGCCGCGGTTGAAATTGGTTTCCAAAACTTAAAACCAATGAACACAGAACCCGCCCAAATTCCATGAACCCTAAGTTCCTTCGATCCCAAATTGACAGATTAATCGATTCTAGGGGCATTGTTAACCATGGGGCTTTTGTTCCCCATGATCAACCGATTGTATACATGTAAGCAATTTACCCGTTTGATTAACAATTGAAGGTGCACATGTTGATGAACGAGTCGCGACCGAGAGGTGAGGGAACGATGTGTAATGTTGATGATAATCCAATTAACTTTGTGTGGAGCTTCGGATGATGTTCCCGATGTAAAGCCCTCTATCAATTCGTAGTTAACAGGTTTGTATGGTGGTGTTCGGGTGGTGTAGATTCGCGATAAAAAATGAAGTTTAATTTGCAAATTGTGGTTGTTTCAGATGCAAATGAGGATGGTATTCGATTAATGATTGATAGAGAGTCGTTTAGGTTAGTTTAATTGGACTATTATGATGTGTAAATGCTCGAACGGCCATATGCTTTAATGTATATCGGTTATGCGATCGCTTAGGGTCGAAACCGATGTTTAAACGCAATTTAATCGAGTAATCAAGTTCGAAACGTGCAAACGAAACGATTTGGGTCGGTTTTGGGCTTCGAAAACGAATAATTTTGAGTGTTTGGCCGTCGCCGGAGCTCCGCCGGAGCTCCGCCGGATTTCTGGCCGGAACGCGGCTTAGGGGGGAAAGTTTGGATTGATTTTTAATTATTTGCACAAATGGTCCTTGAAGTTTTAAGGTTGTTATTTCGTGCCCAAACTTTATTTTCACAGTTTCTAAATTGACAAGGAGGCCCCTTGAGTTTAAATTAAGTTTAATGTTTGAACATTTTCAAGTTTAAAAATTTTCATTTCATTTTACCTTTATTGTTCTTCTTCTTCTTCTTCTTATTATTATTATTATTATTATTATTATTATTAGTAACATAATTATTATTACTCTTATAATTTATTATTATTATTATTATTATTATTAGTAACATAATTATTATTACTCTTATAATTTGTTATTATTATTATTATTATTATATTATATAAACATTATAACCTTACAAATTTAAAAGAGCAATTAAGGTAATAATCATAAGCAGCCCATAAGTTTCATAAATAACACAATTAGCCCATGCAAGAATTTAACAAGGCTAACTTTAAATTAACCCAAAATTACAAGATGTTACAGAACGGAAAACCATCACAACTACTGAAGTTAATAACTTCAGCTGTTGGGACAACTACTGATCACTCTGGTCTTCAGTCTTTGTCTTCAGACTTTGTCTTCAGTACTTTACTTTCAGACTTTGTCTTCAGTCTTTGTCTTCAGTACTTTACTTTCAGACTTTGTAATCAGTTGATGTCTTCAGCTGTTGTAATCTTCTTCAGCAATTGTAATGTCTGTGGGACTTAGAGGTTTTTCTGATCAGGCTCATTGGTTCTTTTGGTCCAATATTTCCTGTTCAAAGGGAATCAACTATGCATTCCTAATTCTAGCCTGCGTTTACAGATTATTAAGGAGTTGCATGGGGAAGGGCACGTTGGTCATGATCGTACTCTCCAGTTGGTACAAGCTTCTTATTTTTGGCCTACCATGAGGAAAGAAGTGGATTGTTATGTTAAGAGGTGTCATATTTGTCAAGTTTCTAAGGCATAGCTAGTAACGCGAGCCTCTATATGCCATTGTCGGTTCCTTTGCAGCCATGGGTTGATATTAGCATGGATTTTGTGTTGGGGTTGCCACGTACACAAAGGGGTAACGACACTATCTTTGTTGTTGTTGATAGGTTTTCTAAGATGGTTCATTTTATTCCCTGTAAGAAGACAACTGATGTTGTTAATATGGCACAACTTTTCTTTTGTGATGTGTATTGCTTACATGGATTGCCTTCTTCTATTGATTCTGATCGGGATACTCGGTTTTGAGTCACTTTTGTGTAGGCTATGGAAGATGGTGAATACTCAACTTAGTTTCAGTAGTGCTTATCATCCACAAACGAATGGCCAAACTGAAGTTGTAAACCGTTCGCTTGGTAATTTGCTACGATATCTAGTTGGTGATCATGTGAAAGCATGGGACCAGAAGCTATACCAAGCCAAGTTTGCTCACAATCATGTTGTTAATCGAAGTACCGGGTTTAGTCCATTTCAGGTGGTTTATTCTTCTCAACCTCAAGGCCCACTAGATTTAATGTCACTTCTTGCATTTGGCTCATTTCCCAAAAAGGTTCACGATTTTATGGAGGGATTGCATGAAGTTCATAAAGTTGTTCATCATAACTTGACCCAATCAAATACCAAATACAAGAAAGTTGCTAATAAAAAACGAAGGCATGTTGATTTTGAAGAAGGTGACTTTGTCTGGGTTGTGCTAACTAAAGATCATTTTTCAATGGGGGAGTACAACAAGTTGTCTGCCAAAAAGATTGGGCCAGTTGAGATCGTGCAGAAGATAAATCCTAATGCATATCGATTAAATTTTCCTAGCCATATTCGGTGTTCAGCTGTGTTTAATGTGAAACATTTGTTGCCATATCCTGGTGATTCTTCTGATGATGAGGTTGTGGGGAATTCGAGGATGAATTTTTTCTACCCAGGCGGGAATGATATGGGCCCAAGTGTGGATGAGCAAGCTTTAGCCTTTTTGGAGGCCCAAGATCGCTTATCAAAAGGGGCTTCACTGAATTGGTTCTTGACGAAGAATACATTGTTTCATATAAAGGTGTAAATATAACTGCTAACTCTAGTTGATAGATTGACTTATATTTACATATTTACACTATAACCCATAATATTTGTCACGTACAAAACACAATAATAACATAAACAACACATCTTTAAATGATTAATAATTAATAAAAGCATGCTAGACTGACCTTTAAATTGTTTATGAGAAATGATCACTGGTATTGGTGAATTTTCAAAAGAATCCATCGTTAATCTAGTGAAATATATCATATAGCTTGTTGTAATTTGATGATTTACAATACCTGTTGTTCGTTCATTTCAAATAAAACGTTTACAATAAAGTGACAGATAAATGAGCAACAAGTTGCGCCACAACCACATTTTAAATAGCAAACCCAATTCTATTAAAACAAAACTTTGAGATTTAAAGGCCGAAAAATTACTATGCATGACCCAATGTTCCAATTAACCTATCTTATCCTATATATATGTTTGTTGAATTAGTGGTGATTCAATGATTTCTTATCCTATTAGTTTTGAAGTTTCAACTACTAGTTGATTACTCGTATTTGTCTGTAATAAGTTGAAAACTTTCTAAAGTTGACAGTGTTTAGTTGTTTTGTTACGTGCTAAGTACAAGGGGTAATAGTGACAACTTCGAAAGTTAGTTAGTTAGAAGTTAGTTGTTTACAATAGTATATAGTTGTATGAGATTGTAATCTCTAGTATTCTTCTTCAATTTTCTTCTTCTGAAATACCAAAATTATTTGCTCTTGATCTTGAACAGTAAATCCTTTGTTGTTCTAATTTCAATTCTTAACAACTGGTATCAGAGCTACAGCTCGATCAACAAAAGGAAAGATGATACGATTCGATACAGGCCAATCAATATTGAAGGATGGTGAACACAACAAAGTTCAACATTGAGAAATTCGACGGTAAAAACAACTTTAGTCTTTGGAGGTTAAAAATGAAGGCGTTATTGGTTCACCAGGGAGTTGTCAATGCTCTGAAAGGGGAAAACGGCTTACCGACGACCATGTCCGATAAGAAGAAGAAAGAGGTGATGGAGAAGGTGCACAGTGGTATCATCTTGAGCCTGAGAGATAGGGTTCTCCAAGAAGTATCCAAAGAAACGACAGCTGCCGTAGTGTGGACGAAATTAGAAGACCTATACATGACTAAATCGTTAGCTAATCGGCTATACTTGAAGAAAAGGTTGTACATGTTCAATATGTCCTTTGGTAAGTCTCTAGAGGACCATATTGATGAGTTCAACAAGATATTGTTAGATCTGGAGAACATAGAAGTTGAAATAGACGATAAAGATCATGCAATAATCTTCTTGCCATTGTTACCCGCCTCCTACGAACACTTTGTCGATACATTGATGTTTGGTAGGGAGAGCCTGTCTATGGAGGAAGTAGTGTCTGTAATGAACTCCAAGGATTTGCATAAACGAGGAGAAGTCAAGGAAGATAGTTTTGAAGGCCTAGTCATGAGGGGTAGATCAGAACAACGTTACAGTAAGGCCAAGAACATTCGAGCAAGATCAAAGTTCAAGGGAAGGCTTAGGTCTTTCGTCTGCAACTCAAACAGACACTTAAAGAGGGGATGCCCCGAATGGAAGAGGAAAAGGTCATAGTTCTTAAAGAACAAACACCAAGGGAATAACGCCCAAGAAGAGTTAGCAGATGGCTATGAGAGTGTTAATGTTCTCATGGTAAACAAGTCAGATTCAAGAGGTATTTGGATCCTTGACTCTGGCTGCTCTTATCACATGACACCTCATAAGGAATTCTTTAGAGAACTGAAGTTGAAAGAATATGGCTTATTTCATTTGGGGGATGACAGATCTTGCACAATTAAGGGAATAGGTGTTATATCTATCAAACCGGATAATGGCACCGTCATTGATCTACAAGAAGTCAGGTACATTCCTGAATTAAAATGAAACTTGATATCACTTGGTACATTTGAAAGAAAGGGATATCATGTGAGTTTAAGGGATGGGAAAACTAAAGTTATCAAGGGATCTTTGGTAGCCTTGATAGGGACTAGACGAGAAAATAACACCTATTCACTTGATAGCCAAGTTGTGATTGAGCCTGATGCAGTTGTTGACATGGTTGAAGGCCAAACTACCTTGCTTTGGCATAAGAGATTGGCACATGTGAGTCATCAAGGCCTGGTTGAATTAATGAAACAAGGTACGATTGATATTTTGGTTCATTGTGATTTTGGTTCTTATGAGCACTGTATTCTAGGGAAGTCTAAGAGAGTCAAGTTCTCAAAGGGTATTCACAGGACCAAAGGGATCCTGGACTATGTCCATGTTGATCTATGAGGGCCCACCAAGAATTTATCTCTAAGTGGAGCTGCCTATTCTTATCCTTGATTGGTGACTATTCAAGGAGGGTGTGGGTCTACATATTAAAGCATAAGCATGAGGCTTTGATAAGTTCAAGGAATGGAAGGTCTTAGTTGAGAATCAAATGGACAAGAAAGTAAAGAAATTGAGAACTAACAATGGCTTGGAGTTCTGTAATAAAGAGTTCAACCATTTCTATAAACCATGTGGGATTGATAGGCATCTAACTGTTCCTGGTACTCCACAGCATAATAGGATGGTTGAACGAATGAATCGAACTCTATAGAAAGGGTAAGGTGCTTACTAACTGACTCAGGTCTGCCAAAGAGCTTCTGGGCTGAAGCATTAAATACTGTTGTTTATACAATTAATAGGACCCCATCATCAGCTATTGATATGGTAGTTCCTATGGAAAAATGGTCAGGTGTGGTTACTAACTATGATAATCAAAAAGTATTTGGTTGTTTAGCATATTCACATGTCAGCCAAGGCAAGCTTAAGCCAAGGGCACTCAAATGCATAATGATTGGCTATCCTAAAGGTGTTAAGGATATAGATTGTGGAGGTTAGGGGATGGAATCCCTAAGGTCATCATCAGCAGGAATGTTACTTTCAATGAACAAGTCATGTATAAAGATATAATGTCCAATTCTATGGAAGAGAGAAACTTGGGCAAGGATGTTCAAATTGAGGTGGAGTGCGGTGATGAACAACCACAGGTTAATGAGAATCAAAGTGGCCAGGCTGAGTGCTCTCAAAGACCTTCAACCAAGACAAGTATTGCTGCCAATAGACCAAGAAGACAGATTGTTCAGCCTGCCAGGTATAGGGAGGATTTTTCAGCTTATGTCTTTAGTGTAGTTGAAGAGGAGAGTTCATGTGAGCCTATGTCTTATCAGGATGTGATGTTATCACCTAAAAAGGACAAACGGCTGGAGGCTATGAATGATGAGATGAATTCATTGTACAAAAACAATACTTGGGAGTTGGTGGAGAGACTTGATGGCTATAAGTTAGTAGACTGCAAATGGCTGTTCAAAATTAAAGAAGGAATGCCAGGTGAGGGTCCCAGGTATAAGGCAAGGCTGGTGGCTAAGGGATTCACCCAAAGAGCAGGCATATACTATAGTGAAGTTTTCTCACCTGTTGTTAAGCACACCTCAATAAGGGTTGTTCTAGCTATGACAGCCACATATGACATGGAGTAGAACAGCTGGATGTCAAGACAGCTCGCCTGCATGGTCATCTTGAAGAAAAGATTTACATGAAACAACCTCCTAGATTTGAAGAGAGAACTAAAGCTAATTAAGTGTGCTTACTTACAGATTCATTTATGGCTTAAAACAGTCCCCAAGACAATGGTACTTAAGATTTGATGGATATATGGTGCCACATGGGTTTACTAGGAGTGAGTATGACTCCTGTGTCTACTTTAAAGAGTATACACAAGGGGAGTTTATGTATCTCCTATTATATGTTGATGACATGCTTATTTCCTGCAAAGACAAGGTTCAAGTAGAGATCACCAAGTCTCTATTAATGTCTGAATTTGACATGAAACAACTAAGGGAAGCTAAGAAGATCATAGGCATGGAGATTACTAGAGAGAGAATTAGGCCTTATTAAGTTGTCTCAGAAGGCTTTCCTGATGAAAGTGATGAACAACTTCTCCATGATTAATTGAGAGCATGTTCTTACACCTTTGGGTATGCATTTTAAACTATCAAGTTTAGATTCCCCAACATCTAATGAAGAACAAGAATTAATGTCTAGGAATCCCTATGCAAATGTTGTTGGTAGCCTTATGTACTTAATGATTTGTACCCGTCCAGATATTGGGTATGTTGTTAGTGTTGTCAGTTGTTATTTGAGCAACCCAGTCAAGTTACATTGGGAAGGAGTCAAGTGGATCTTGAGGTATTTGAGTGGTACTCAGGAACTTGGATTAGTATTTGGTAATCATAGAGATTAAAAATCAGTGAATGAGGGCTTTGTTGATTCAGATTTTACTAAAGATATTCACAAAGGAAGGTCCATTACTGGGCATGTGTTCAAAGTATTGGGAGGTACAGTTAGTTGGAAATCTAGCCCTCAGCATGTAGTGGCTTTGTCCACTACTAAGGCTGAGTATATTGCTCTAACTAAGATTGTTAAATAGTCAATTTGGCTGAAAGGTTTCATAACAGAATTAGGTTTGAATGATGTTGATGTTGTGGTACATTGTGGTAATATGGGAGCTATACAGTTATCGAAGCATCAAGTTTTTCATGAGCGATCAAAACATATTAATGTTAGGTTGCATTGGATTCGGGAGGTTTTATGTTCAAGGTCTATGAAGGTTGAGTATGTGACTACTCAAGATAATGCAGCTGATATGTTGACCAAGAGTCTTCCTCGTCCTAAGTTCATGCAATGCTTAAGTATCTTGCATATTACTTAGGCTACTTTGTCAAATATCTGTTTTCAATGATCACCAAGGTGGAGTTTGTTGAATTAGTGGTGATTTAATGATTTCTTATTCTATTAGTTTTGAAGTTTCAACTACTAGTTGATTACTCGTATTTGTTTGTAATAAGTTTGACATTTTTTTAAAGTTGAAGGTGTTTAGTTGTTTTGTTATGTGCTAAGTACAAGGGGTAATAGTGACAACTTCGAAAGTTAGTTAATTAGAAGTTAGTTGTTTACAATTGTATATAGTTGTATGAGATTGTAATCTCTAGTATTCTTGTTCAATTTTCTTCTTCTGAAATACCAAAATCGTTTGCCCTTGATCTTGGTTAGCAAATCCTTTGTTGTTCTAATTTCTGTTTTTAACAATGTTGTTAGAATGTCGATAGATAAGTTTATGCCCGATGCTTATGAATATTAGCAACATTGTTATGTTGGCAGTGAAGTTAGAAAAAGAAACTTGTGTGCTAAGTACTAACATGCAAGTAAATATTGGTTATTAGTAAGAAAGTTTATGTTGGTTACGGGTGTTATCATTAATGATTAGTGTTGATATGAGAGTGTGTGTAAGAGATCATTTGATTTTATTTCAGGGCATTTTTTTTCAGATGAATTTTAAAAGAAAGTCCACAAATTCCTTATCATTACTATTTGATTTTTAATTTTATGTTATACTTAAATTTACAAAATTATAGAAACTACCATGTGTATATCATAGATTTTTTATTAGTTTTATTTATTATTTAGCCATTTACATATCAACCATATTACTAATCATTTAAGACCATACATTATGATCGACATTAATAACATATGTAAACTTATATTAGAAAAATGATTTCCAGATGTTATTTGTAACATTTGAAAGCTAACTTAAAAAACAAAATGTCATGTTTCATCATGGGTGTAAACTGCTAACCCAAAAATTCCGTCGCATACCCGCTTTTTGAATGAGTGTTGATAACATACTAAACTTAAACTAAAAATGAAACTTGAATGATGTTGATAACATTCAGACTTTATAAAAGAATATTAAAACTGTCGTAAACTTGTAAGTTATAACAAGCTAATTTCATTGAAATATATATTTTTCTAAAATTATGTGATTTTTATTTGACTTTTTATAGAATGGGAAAGTGGTAGAATTGTGCCAATCGATATCATGGTGGATCGAACAAGAATAGAAAGTCCAGAAGCAAGAACACAAATGAAAACGACTCTTTCTTCCCTTTTTATGGGATTTCATGACTTTTCTAGTAATTCCTACTTGTCATGTCATTTTCTTTCTTCCCTCGTTTCAGAACTTCTATACTTTACGAACTTTATAATATCATAATTCCATAACATGTATAAAGTGCAAACAAATCAAACATATATATAAACAGGTGGAAAAGTTTAAAAGATAAATGATATTTCTTAGTGTACTTCGAATTAGGTTTAATTCTAAACCAAAATTTGAATTCGGTTTTTATTTTATTTTTATCAAAATCGAGTTCGAGATCTTCCAAACAATTCGTCCAAAATGTGCAAATTCGAATTACATATATATTATATCATTATAAAGATTACATTTTTATTATATTAGCCTTTTATTTTCCATGTAACAACGAGTTGGTATTTCAATTTCTGACTATGAGTTTGCTTCAAATCACACCCCTAACTAGAGCCGACCAAATTTTGAGTTTTAAATATAAAATATATATGTTTTCAGTATATCTCGTCTACTCCTTGCCTTAGATTGTCCAATTCACCTATTACTACTTTAATTTTTAGGTGATTTTTAAGATTACTATTGGCAAAACGATCACTAATTAATAAGAATTTGTTCTAATCGCATCATCATACTAGCATAACTAGCCTAACCACCTGTGTGTTACACTAGTTAAAAAAGTTATATTTTAAAAAGAGTAAATTACACGCATCGTTTTTATGTTTTGCTAAAATTTTGGAGTTGGTAATTAAATTTTAAAATTATGAATATGATCTCTAATTTTTATTCTTTTTCGAGTAAATTACTGTTTTCGTCCCTGAGGTTTGACAAAAATCATGGGTTCAGTACAATATTTTATTTATTATACTAACGGTCCAATAGTTTTAAGGTTTATTTCAATTGAGTCCACACCACTAATACCGTTAATATTTGTTCAGTAAAATTATATAAAAAGACTATTATACCTCTTGATATTTTTAAATCCCCTCACCTATCCCCACCGCCCCATCTCTATCTTTCTCTCTTCTCCCTTTCTCTTTCTTTCTCTCACACATACATCTAGAGAACACATCCACCAACTCCACCCCTAACCACCTACAATGCCACCACCACCACAACCACCTTCGACCACCACAACCACCTTTGGCCACCACTACCACCCCTACCATCTCTGGCCGCCAACTCCATCCCCAACCACCTCCAGTATCACCGCCACCCCCAACCACCTCTGGCCGCCACCTCCATCCCCAACACCTCCTCGCCGCTAGGTCATCACCACCACCACTCTCTTTGCCACACCATCGACTCGTGTCTTCATCCAACATTGGATGAAAGAGAGAGAGATTAGAGAGAATATAAGGGTTTCATGGTGGTGGTGGTGGTCCTAGTGGAGGTGCGGTCGGGGAGGATGGTGCAAACGGCGGTTGAGGAGGGTGGTGCAGGCGGCAGTCCGGGAGGGTGCTGCAAGCGGCGATTGGGGAGGGTGGTGCGGTTGGCGGCCGGGGAGGGTGGTGCAAGCGGCAGTTTTAGATGGTGGTGGCGGGGTTTAGATGGTGGTGGCAAGTGATGGTTGTGGTTGTGGTCACCCGAGGTGACGGTGGTCTAGGGGTGCCAGATTTGGTAGTGGTCGGTGGGTTATAGGTGGTGACGGTGCATGATGGCGGTTGATGTAGTCACCGAAGGTGATGGTGGTGAGAAAGAGAAGATAGAAGATAGAGAGAAAGAGAAGAGAGAAGATTGAGAGAAAGAGAGAGGATGGAGATGGGTTGGGTAGGGATGGGATATGTGTTTATTTTTCAAGGGCAGAAATGTCTTTTTATATCATTTAACAAAATAAACACTAACGGTATTAGTGACTTAGGTGAAATTGAAACAAAACTTGAAACTATTGGACCACTAGTGTAATAAATGAACTATTGGATTGAACCCGTGATTTTTGTCAAATCTCAGGGACAAAAACTGTAATTTACTCTTCTTTTAAATTTATGATCCTTAATTTTGTTACTCAACAATTAATAATGTTAAAAACTATAAAAATGGCATATTACCTGCACCGACCATCCATTTAACTTACCATGTAAACTATAGTATTATGTTGATTTAGGAAAGCTTTATATTCTTGCTTTTCCAATTTTTTATTTTTTAATATTTTTAATATTTCATTATTAATATGCTTATTACATAATAAAATATGTTAAAATGCATGAATAATTTTTTAATAACATATTTTATTAAATGTTTGCTTTTTAACTTGTTTAAACCGTCCGTTTTCAAAATATTATTTGTAAAACTGTTTGATATTTTAAACGTTTTTATAAAATTATTTGGTATTCTAAAAAATTTCTTAAACCATTATTTTTTGTAGCATCTTTAAAAACCAATCATTCTTTATACATCTTTTTAAAGAACAATCCTTATCATATGACTTTTTAATATATTTAAACGTTCAATAAACAAATAGTCCTTAAAGACAAGGTTTATAAAATGAATAACAATTACATTTTAAAAACCGAATCATTTTAAGAAAGACTATATTGATTTTAAAAAAGTACCTCTAAAAATCAAAAGGCTTTAAGAGAGACATTGTAGACAATCAAAAGTTTTAGAGAAACATTAAAAACCTGAACATTCTAATAATGATATTTGTTACAAATATTTTTTTGAATTAAAAATTACATTACATTAATGATCTTTGTAAGTAAAATAATCATTTTGAAAAAATTAACATGAGTAACCGAATTAACATAATAAGGACATAAATATAACAATAAAGACTATATTTGAAATTTTAAAAATTTAAGGATCAAATCCAAAAATTTAACCAAACTACAAGAGTCATCCATGTAATTTACTTATAAAATAAATAGAAATATAAATTATTAGTTACTATTAATATGTCTATAATATATACGTGTGTGTGTAACACCTGTTTATTTTTTTAAACTTAAAGAAAGAAAGAAAGAAAGTGAAGAAAGAAAGAAAATATATTTTACCCAAGTTGAGGGTAAAAAGTGTCAAAAATGACAAAAGGTTGGAAAAATGGGTGTAAAGTGGGTATGGCTGCCCACTCTCTTCTTACAACCCCAAATCATCAGGTTTTTAGAAAGAGAATGTGCAGATTCGGATTTTGAAGAACAAGAGCTAAAAAGTCGAATTCAAGGTAAGAAATTTATGGTTTTTAAGTGTTCTTAACTGGCCTTGTCTCGGTTGTATGCTTATGTGTTTTATGTGTGTGTTTGGGTGTGTGTTTTTAGTGGGTTTCTAGGTGGTTGAACTCATTGCAAAACGAGTTTGGGAGAAGCCATACTCAAAAGCTGCAAATGTGAGTTCTTGAACCACTCTTTTATATGTTTTTAAGTGATTTTGGGGTTGGAGATGCATGATTGAACTTTTTTATAAAACTTGGGTTTCATACCCGTATGTTGAATGTGTGTATGTTACGAGTATGGTGTGATTTTGATCTTTGTTCATGCTTGATGATGTTATGGTTGTGTTTCTAAGGCTTAGAATGTATGGTTTAAGCTTAGAGCATGATAGATGGTGTTTGGGGACAGAATTATGATGATAAGTGTGCCCTAGACTGCTCATGCGCCCAAGACTGCTCATGCGCCCAAATAGTAGTTCATACGCCTGAATTTAGAAAACTGCCTAAGTGTAAAAAAGAAATGCGGATGAACAAAAAGAAATGCGGATAAACACTTAGAATATTTTCTAACTTTTTGGGGGGAAATGGAAATGTAGGCTTTGACTTGGGAGGTTCCCGGGGGCTATTTAAGTTGAATTTTTGAGTTCATAGATGGTATGATGGGCATGTTATGATGTATGATTATGCATGATGTATGTTATGTATGAATCTTTCTATGGCTTCACAATGTATGTTAATGAATGAAATGAAAAGTATTATGTAACGTAAAGTGGAAGATAATAAAAAGATGAACGAAATGAAGAATGCATGCATTAATGAACGAACGAACGTAAGAAAGTCTTGCAAGCAAATGTATGGAGGTTCACACTCAATGCGGAGTGTTAGCTCAACCGTGTGCGGGTTAGCTACCCCATGAGGATGCACACTAGGGCTTAATCCGTGTGATTAAGCAAATGAATGGAGGTTCACACCCAATGAGGGGTTGTCAGCTCAACTGTGTGCGGGTTATATACCCCATGAGGATGCACACATGGGTTCAATCTTTGTGATTGACCATATGTATGGGGTCCTTGTCACTTAATCCTAGATGAATTGCTTGGTGCTCTAGAGGGGGGTTAAGCACATGACAGGACCCAGATGAAAACGAAAGATAATAAAAGTACAAAATAAATGATGATGAAGATAATAACTATTATCTATGTGTACGTACGATTTGTGATCACGTTTTAAAGCCTGGTATGATTTGAAAGAAGGTGAAGCATGGTTTTAAACGAAAGATAAAGTATGTTTTATTATAAAACTAGAACTCACTCAGCAACGTTGACTTTTTATGTATTTTCTAGTTGGCAGGTGAGCATTGCTTAGGATGGCACGGGGCAGCTACTTGGCATTTTTGGATGGCATCCTTTGATAGAAATATGACATTTTTGTGATGTAATGCAAACAATGCTATTTTGTAACTAGTCAACAATGTATTATTTTGCAAAAGTGATTATAATGAAATGGGTGTGTTAATGTTCCGCTGCGATGTTTTATGAAGTATAAATGTAAATATATGTTTTATGTGCGATGATGGCCAGCTGTAAGCATCCCGGGAACGGGACCTTACAAGTTGGTATCAGAGCCAAATTTTAAGTGAAACGGGTAAAATTTTTAAAAATAACCTAAACTTAAATTGAAAATAGGACGAAAAGGGAAGGAATGCCAGTCTGAGTAGCTGCGTGCCATCAGGTATTTTCGTAGTGTTAACCGGTACTATGTGCGCATGTTATGTGGCTTATGTTTGTTTGTAGATTTAGATCCTGATGTAGTCAGGATGGGTAATGCTTGGGTGTGAAGAGTAAAGTAAGTGGCTAATCACAACTGGCCACTATAATTGGGGACTTACTATACTTGACATAAACAGAGTTGTTTCCTTGAATGACCGTGTTGATGTTTGAATCTTTCAGCGTGCGTGTGAATGGCCGGTGGTAGATCTTCGAAAGCGTCACAGGGTGGAGGTCATGGTGCTGAACCGCGACCCAAAAGGGGAAGACCCAGAGCTGAAAAGGTGGTTCTTGAAGAACCGGAGACCCCTCACCCAGAGGGTGGCGATGAGAGCACCAATTTGAGAGCCTTAGTAAAGGAGGCTGTTGTGGAAGAAGTTCATCAGGTCATACAGACAATCTTACCGTCTGTGGTGACCAAAGTTATCAAGGTTGTACGGGAAGAATAAAGGAAATAGAGGAATAGATCCTCGGGAGGACGGGAGTAACCAGAGCCTGAAACGGTTATCTCTGATGATGAAGAAGAGGAAGAAAAAGAGCCTGCGCCGGAGACAGCATGAGGCTGTAACTATGGGGTATTTCAACGATGCAAGCCCCCTACTTTTTGATGTTAACGCACTATTGCTGTTGCTCACCGGTGGTGAGGGAAATGGAAGTTGTTTTAAATATCAGCGAGTGGCGGGAGGATCAGAAGGTAAAGTTTGTTGCCCACTGTTTTGTGGACTCGGCTCTGTGTTGGTGGGACAATATAGTCCAAGCTGAGGGTAGTCGGGTAATTGGGAGGATGAGATGGTCGGAGCTAAAGAAGCTGGTGATTGAGGATTTTGTCCTCATAGGGAGATGGATAAGGTTGAGAGAAAGTTACTGCAGCTGGAGGCGGGAACGATGACACATCAGCAGTATACTACCAAGTTCAACGAGATGGCACGACTGGTGTCGGACCAAGTGACACCCATGTCACGAAAAATCAAGCGGTATGTTCAGGGCTTGCCGGTGAATATCCGTAGGCACATGATCGCTGCCCGATCGAGCACGTTTAGGTCGGTAGTTGATTTGGTGGTGGTGGTTGAGGTGAACAAGAAGGGTGGTGGCGACCGGAACTAGAAGGGGAAGGGGTTTGGTCGGGGTGATGCCTCGACGGGTAACAAGAAGGCACGGGTGGATGATCGCCGTGTGGTCACATCAAGGGCAGAATGGGTGAGAACACTTAGAATATTTTCTGACTTTTTGGGGAAAAATGGAAATGTAGGCTTTGACTTGGGAGGTTCCCGGGCTATGTAAGTTGACTTTTTGAGGTCATAGATGGTATGATGGGCATTTTATGATGTATGTTATGCATGCATGATATGTTATGTATGAATGTTGATGCTCTGTTTTTGATGATGATCCTTTTATTGTACGTTATCTTTCTATGGCTTCACAATGTATGTTAATGAATGAAATGAAAAGTATTATGTAACATAAAGTGGAAGATAATGAAAAGAGGAACGAAATGAAGAAAGCATGCATTAATGAACGAACGAACCTAAGAAAGTCTTGCAAGCAAATGTATGGAGGTTCACACTTAATGCGGTGCGAGTTAGCTACCCCATGAGGATGCACACTGGGGCTTAATCCGTGTGATTAAGCAAATGAATGGAGGTTCACACCCAATGAGGGGTTGTCAACTCAACTATGTGTGGGTTATATACCCCATGAGGATGCACACAGGGTTCAATCTTTGTGATTGACCATATATATGGGGTCCTTGTCGCTTAACCCTAGATGAATTGTTTGGTGCTCTAGAGGGGGGTTAAGCACATGACAGGACCCAGATGAAAACGAAAGATATAAAAGTACGAAATGAACGATGAACAAGATAATAACTATTATCTATGTGTACGTACGATGTCTGATCACATTTTAAAGCCTGGTATAATTTGAAAGAAGGTGAAGCCCGGTTTTAAACGAAAGATACAGTATGTTTTATTATAAAACTAGAACTCCTCAACAACGCTGACTTTTTATGCATTTTCCAGTTGGCTGGTGAGCATTGCTGAGGATGGCACGGAGCAGCTACTTGGTATTTTTGGATGGCATCCATTTGATAGAAATATGATGTTTTTGTGATGTAATGCAAACAATGCTATTTTGTAACCGGTCAACAATGTATGATTTTGCAAAAGTGATTATAATGAGATGGGTGTTTAATGTTCCGCTGCGATGTTTTATGAAGTATAAATGTAAATATATGTTTTATGTGCGATGATTGGCCAGCTGTAAGCGTCCCGGGAACGGGGCCTTACAGTGTGAAGGTCGATTAAATAAATATGTATATATGTAAATTAAATTAAAGAATTAAATACATAAAACAATATTAATGTTTATAAATATTAAAAACTTTTTGTATACAGATCTTTAATCAATTCAATGAATAACTTCTCAAACTTAAGAAATTATCTTTATAAATATTCCTTTGTATTGTAGAGTCTCATAATTAAACATGTAAAAATTAAGGATATATAACACGTGTGATTTATAAGATAAGTATTAAAAGAATAAGGTAAAAAATTCAATTAGTTGAATAATACCTCTTACTCAACCACAATAAACTTAATAAAGTAAGTTTCCACTGGACAACTATACATTTGCTACATTCATAAACGAATCACGACATGATATGTCAAGATCCTTTAAAAAGTTACTTCTAGTAGACATGATGTCTCGTTGAGTAAGGTAATTTGATAGTTTATCAATATATAAACCAATATACATGATTAAAAACAAACAAAGTGATCGTGGTTGCATGACAAAAATACATTATTAAGGTTTATCATAAATAAATTATTTTTCAAGTGTACATAATTTTGTAATTGAATATAATGTGAAATGAGTCGAAAATAATGATTTGGTGAATAAGCGAAGTAGAAGTTTTTCATATATAATACCTGAACTCTTTGATAATAGGAGAAGTTATTTCGTATAATAAAAATAATACTATTATGTTATTATTGATAGTGGAAGAAGAATAAACAGATTTAAATTGTTGTATCTATATTGTATATATATTAATAAAATAATGTTTTTTGCCACTTGTTTTCTCTTAAACTACCTTTTTGAAACTTATCATTTTTTAAATATCTTTAATTTATTTTCCTTCCAAAAGGATATTAAAATAATTTAAACACTCAAATAATTTCTCTCTTTTCATAAAAATTAATTTGGTCAATTGATACATTTTTCACTCTCATCTTTTTTTTAAAATCAAACTATGTTTTTAAAAATAATTTTATTAAGAAAATTAAAATTTATCTTTTTTTTCTAAAACATTAAACCTTTTGAAACAAAATATTTTTAATCACTCCTTTTTTAAAATAATTAAAAAAATATGGAATTTTCTAAAAGGATTTTTATTAAAACAACCAGAATAATTAAATTTGAGTTTTTAATAAACAAGATTTTTATAAACAATAATTTTTTATAATAAAATATAAAATAAATATTTAAAAATGAAACTATTTAGATAATAAAGTTAAAAATAGTATTAATTGTTTTATATCTTGAACAAATATGTATATATAATTTATGCATATCTTATATAAAATATCGTACCGTAACTTTTCCTGTTATTACTAACTATAATCCGTTTAATAAATGAGTTTTTATACTATCTATTTATCTATATGTCTATCTATTTATAAGCTATTTGTTGTTTATTTTTAGTTGAAATAGCTATTCATATTCAATTATATTTATCTATAGATATAAATAAAAGAATGTTTCTTTTGCACTTTTCATCTTCTTAAACTATCTTTTTAACACTTGTTATTTTTTAAACATTCTTAATTTATTTTCCCTCTAAAAATATACTAAAATAATTTAAACACTCAAATAATTTCTCCCTCATCACAAAAATTAATTTGGTTAATTGATACATTTTTCTCTCTCATCTACATTTTTTAAAATCAAACTATGTTTTTAAAAAGAAGTTTTATTAAAAAAATTAAAACTCATATCTTTTCTAAAACATTTCACCTTTTGAAACAAAATATTTTAAATCCTTCCTTTTTTAAAAATTATTATAAAAAATATGGAATTTTCTAAAAGGATTTTTATTAAAACAACCAGAATAATTAAATTTGAGTTTTTAATAAACAGATTTTTATAAACAATAATTTTTTATAATAAAATTAAATAAAATATTTAAAAATGAAACTATTTAGATAATAAAGTTAAAAATAGTATAAATGTTTTATATCTTGAACAAATATGTATATAAATTTATGCATATCTTATATTAAAATATCGTACCGTAACTTTTCCTGTTTATTACTAACTATAATCCGTTTAATAAATGAGTTTTTATACTATCTATTTATCTATATGTCTATCTATTTATAAGCTATTTGTTGTTTATTTTTAGTTGAAATAGCTATTCATATTCAATTATAATTTATCTATAGATATAAATAAAAGAATGTTTCTTTTGGCACTTTTCATCTTCTTAAACTATCTTTTTAACACTTGTTATTTTTTAAACATTCTTAATTTATTTTCCCTCTAAAAATATACTAAAATAATTTAAACACTCAAATAATTTCTCCCTCATCACAAAAATTAATTTGGTTAATTGATACATTTTTCTCTCTCATCTACATTTTTAAAATCAAACTATGTTTTTAAAAAAGAAGTTTTATTAAAAAAATTAAAACTCATATCTTTTCTAAACATTTCACCTTTTGAAACAAAATATTTTAATCCTTCCTTTTTAAAAATTATTATAAAAAAATATCGAATTTTTTAAAAGTAATTTTATTAAAACAACAGAATAATTAAAAACTTGAGTTTCTAATAAGCAGATTTTTATAAACAATATTTTTATAAAAAAACTTAAAACAAATATTAAAAAATAAAACTATTTAGATAAAAGAGTTAAAAATAATATAATTGTTTTATCTCTTGAACAAGTATGTATATCTAACTTTATACATGTCTTATATTAAAATATCGTACTATAACTTTTCATGTTTATTACTAACTATAATTCATTTAATAAATGAGTTTCTAGACTATCTATTTATTTATATATCTATCTATCTATAACTTATCTATTGTTTATTTATTTGAAATAGCTATTCATATGCAATTATAATCATTTTATCTTCAAACATGGTTTTATAATTCATAAATTTTTATTATTAATTATTTATTATTTTATTAATTCAACCTGTGTATACACGGGATTACACGGTTACTAACCTAGTATATATAATAAATAATTGTTTTATGTTATATAATGCATAAAAAATTTATACAATATTATTAAAATATAGATGATTTTTGAAATTTTGAAATTGTTAATGAAAAATACTCTAATTGGTTGTTATCATTAGAATTTAAAATTTATGAACTAAATATGCTTTATTTGAATATTGCAATTGTTAGTTTTAAATGTCAAATTTTAACTAGTTTAGTTTGTTAATTTTAGATAAAATCTTGAATAAATTGTAGATTGAGTTTGAAATTTAAAGTTTCTTAAAATTCTGTTTCAATAACAAATTTTAGAATCTTACTTAATTAGACATTAAATACTATTTAAATATTTTCGTTTAAAATCATATTTCTAATAAATATTACATGACATTGCATGCTATGATGTAACGCCCGCCTCCCAGGCATACCCCGAAGAACGTTACGCATTGAATATACAGAACACATAGTAATCAACGAGTACACAATGGAAGTCAAACTATAATTATACATTAGTCTTCTGATACAATACAAATATTACATCAGTTTAACTATAGAAGAAATCTAAATCCTTAGTACACTTTATTCCTTTATCTCCTTATAAGCTTAGTCCATATCTCTTATTCATGTAATCACCTGGCACCTAGAGGTGTGTCCATAAAATAAACATTTGGACTCAGCATAACGCTTGTGATTCATGAACATAGCATTCTTCAAATCCAAACATATTAATATTGACTATTGCATCAAGCAATACAACCATGACAAACAAATAGGAACAAAGTAAGCACAATATAATTCACATAACCAGCTATGTATACAAACTCCACTGGCTAAGCAGAATCATACAGCAGCCCTCAAGCATCCTATCAAGCAATGCCACATATCACATATGCTATTGATAGTCAATTCTTCAATTATTACCAGTTATTAGAACATCACATCCCGTTTTAGAAAACAATCCAGAGAAACTCACCTTGGTCTTTAAGTATTGCCGAGACAAATAGACAGTTTCAAAGTGGGTTCCTGATTAGGATTGAAAACAAGTCTTAGCAACTAGTTAGGTAAGAAATACTACCTATTATAGTCATGATTGATTTTGAATAACATTTACCTTGTTTAAGCATGATTGATCAATCCATGTCTAATCAAGGTAGGCTTCTCATACCCACCACAATCTAGACTTTAAATCCTACTTTTAATAATATACTAGACCTTAAAATTTATATAACTAAACTTAACTTAAAATTAGAAATTAAAATACATACCTTAGTAACTTAGTAGAATTAACATTTAGAGATTTATGAGTTTCAAATTTTCTACTACTATATAAATGCTACAGATTTTCAAAATCGGTACAATGTTAAATGCCATAAATACATACAAAACACGTAGCTAACACATTAGATAGGCATACACTGAATACATACATTAGATATGCATACACGTAGCACACATTAAATACATACGTTTTCTTGCATGATTCAATTGTTATTATATTATTTTAATATTATATTAATTTAGCTGCTTAACTTGTTTTTCTCGTATAACTTTTATAATATAACGTTTTACAAAGTTTCAAATACGTCATTGGGATAACGTATTTTTCTCTACGAGTCAACCTAAATTTTATTAAAAACATAGCATGTTTATATATAATGTGATTATATTCAAAATATTTTAATGGTCTCTTACGACATTAAAATTAGTCTAAAAACTTAAAATTTTAACTAGTTATTTTACTCGTTACCTACTCTATATGAAAGAAAAACTTCATATTTCACATATTTATAACTATTACCTTAAAACTTGGGATGTTACATCCTCCTCCCCTTAAAAGAATTTCGTCCTCGAAATTCGAAGGCTATTAAAACAATTGAGGATATTTAGCTTCATTTCTTCTGCTAATTCCCAAGTCTTCTCGGGTCCTTTCTGACCTTGCCACTGAACTAATACTAGTGGAATTATCTTCTTTATTAATTTTCGCTCTTGAAAATCAAGAATTTTAACGGTCTTTCCATGAAGTTTAATTTCTCATCTACTTGCATATCTTCCAATGATACTGCTTGATTTGGATCTGCCAAACATTTCCTTAGGTTTGATATATGAAAGTATCATGAATACCTCTTAAGCTTTCCGATAATTCTAACTTGTTGAAACTGTACCGATTCTTGTGATAATTTAAACGGCCTATACCTAGGACTTAACTTCCCGCGTTTACTGAATCTCATCACTCTTTCCATGGAGAGACTTTTAGCATCACATAGTCTCCTTCTTGGAATTCTAAAGCCTCCTTCTGTGTTGGACCAAAAGAACCAATGAGCCAAGATCAGAAAACCTCTAAGTCCCACATGATATCACAACAACTGCTGAAGGCTTCATCAGCAGTTCGACAAGTGCTGAAAACTCCAACAGCTGAAGATCAAGTGCTGAAGACTTCAACAGCTGAAGACTAAAGTGCTGAAGTTCAACAGCTGAAACACAAGTGCTGAAGCTGAACAGCTGAAGAACACAAGTGCTGAAGCTGAACAACTGAAGAACACAAGTGCTGAAGCTGAAGACCAAAGTACTGAAGTACAACAGCTGAAGAGTCTACAAGTGCTGAAGATCAACAACTGGTGTACAAAGTCTGAAGACAAAGACTGAAGACATCAGCTGATGATATCTACTGAAGTCATCAGCTGATGAAACATCTGAAGTTCAAGTCTGAAGACCAAGTACTGAAGTTCAGTAGTTTGTCACAACAGCTGAAGAGTACTTCTTCAGTAGTTGTGATATTAGTAGTTTTATGTTTTTACTTTCAGTACTTTTGTAAAACGACTGAAGAGCTTGTTCTTCAGTCGTTGTAGTTTCAGTAGTTTTTTATTTTTTCAGTAGTTATATAACTGATACACTTAGTATTTTTGTAAGGAGATGTCAGCTGTTTTGACATCTTCAGTAGTTGTGTTTCAGTTGGAATAATTCTGTTAGATGTCACTATCAAGTGACATCAGCAGACGTCACATCTCTTATATAGAGGTGTCGACCTAATTGTAATTGTGACATTCCGTTACCACGAAAGCGAATATTGAATGAAATATATTTGCAGAATTTTCTCTTTCTATAACCGTCTTTGTTCTTCATTGAATATCGTTTCGTTCTTGTGAATTGGCTAATTCATTGTTAGAATTCCGCTGCTATACTCTCTAATCAATCAAACATAGATCACTGATCCTAACAAGTGGTATCAGAGCCGGTTAATCATTGATCGATCTAACAATTGATCATTGAAACTGCTAATTGATATCTGTGTTTGATTGAATTAGCATATTCGCAAGAACTGGTTATAGATTATTGAATTTCTGTCGCTTTCGTTCATTTATTTTGATCTCTTTGGTTCAATTGGTTGTTGCGTTTTGTTCTAAATCTATTTTAGCTTAATCGAATTGATTGAATCTGAGATGACTACTCCTTCTAATGATCCTCACAATACCGGTTCCTCAACCAAGCCTCCGATGCTGGTTAGGACCGAGTATAACATATGGCACGAAGAATGCTTCATCACCTGTCTGTTAACAGTTCAGGTTGTTGGACATCTGTGGTACATGGACCACATAAGCCTATGGTGAACAATCCGGAAACCAATCAAATGGTTCCGAAGAAGAAGGAACAATACTCTGATGAAGATCGGAAACTGTTTGAGATTGATGCTAAAGCCCATGGAATTCTGGCCATGGCACTGCCTAATGAAATCTATTCAGGGCTTATGCATCATGAACTGCTCATGATCTCTGGAATGCCCTGAAGGAACAATTCGGTGGCACAGATGAGGTCTTAGCAAACAATAGAGAAATCCTTGCCCAACAATATGAGACATTCTCTCATAGAAAGGGTGAGACACTGACTCAACAGTTTGAGCGTTTTTCCTGCTTGATATCTGAGCTGAAAATGGTGAACAGGAATACACCAATAGCCAGATGAAAACAGTTCCTCAGATCACTGCCTGAGAGATGGGACACATACACTATTGTCCTACGCTCCAGTGCAAATCTGGATAGCCTATCTCTCACCCAACTTCATGGGAAACTGCTTACATTCGAAAGAGAGATAGAGCAGAAGAGAAACTGTCCTCATCAGGAAAGCTCACTGATGACTTTGTACCAGGGAATACTGCCTTGGTTGGTCATGAGTCAGAATATGCTGCATCTGAAAGCAATTATGATGAGCATATTGATTTCTCTACAATAGTTCTGATCATGCATTTGTTGGTATTGAGAGTCATTCTGGCAGTAATAGTGACAATTTATGCTTCATTATGGATGATCTGAAAGGAATAGCTGATGATGATCTAGAAGAGATGTATTCTGAGCCAAATGGCATTGATTAATATCAGATCTCAGAAGTTCTATAAGAGAACTGGCAGGAAATTTCCTGGACTCTCTGGCAAAACCAAAGTTGGTTTTGACAAGAGTAAGTTGAGGTGTCACAAATGCCAAAGGCTGGGACACTTTGCAAAGAGTGTAGATCAACTGGATCTAACTCTTCTGCACCCTTTGTGACTTTTCCTAGTACTAGTCCACAAAACAGAGGGCAACATCCTGCTGGTTCTGGTCATCATTCACATCCTAGATCTCCTGCATACTTTGTTCCCCAGGGTCAAATGTCATATCCTTATCCCTGCTATTATATGCCTCAACCAAATCCTGTTCAAGCTCCAATTGCACAACAACCACAAGCATTGCCTGAACCACAACCTTCCCAATCTCATCAACAAACTCAACCTCAACAACACAGCTTCTTCACCCCAAGTTGTTGACTGGAGCAGTTTACCAGATGACTTGTCTGGTCATGACAACTGTTCTCAGGTGCTGGTCAACATGGTGGTGAAAGTCCCTTTGGAAATCTAGCTCTTATGGCTTTGGATTCTGCTGATACTTCATCCACTAATGCCTCTACACAAAGGTATCACAGGTATCCTCTGAGGCAAAAGCCAAATTATGTTCTGAAACATGCATAGCAGCATTTGCATCTATTAGAGAAGCAAATGTAGCTTTAATCAACAAGAACATTGAGCTAGAACAAATAATTTCCAAAAGCAAAGCTGAATTTGAGTCTGTGCTTAATGATAAGAATGATGAGATTTACAAACTTAAATGCCAATAACTGATGATAAGGCTAGGGAAGAGATACTTCTAGAGAAGTATAAAGATCTCAAAGAAACCCTTGCAGTCACCCAGGTAGAGTGTGATAGATGGGTACAATCATGCAAAGGTTTTGAAATGCTTCTTAGTAAGCAATCTGCTTCCAATGTGAAGTTTGGCATTGGTTACAATCACACTGCTCCACCTACAGATTTTACTCCAGAGCAGAGGTAGAATCTGATGGTGAGAGTAATAACCATCCATCTCATCATGTGATCTACTTTCTGATACAGCACAATCAGAAGTAGAAGTCAGCACCAAGCCCTCTCAGAACCTATCAGCTGATGTTGATGGTTCCACTGCTGACACTCACATGATCAATGATTGATCAACTCAGGAGTTAATTCTGAAAGTCCTGAAAGGACTAGAGAGCAGGATTTAACACCTGAAGTTCAAACTCCAACTACTGCCAGTACTGAAAGAAAAAACTGTCAGTAGAAGAGTTTGAAGACTACTAAAGAGTAGTCAAGAAGCAAACAATGCTTCCAAAGTACTGAAGAGCAAGTCTTCAGTTGCTTCACCCTCTTTAGTTGATGATCAACCTAAGATGAAGAAGAAACCATGTGAAGTATGTGGTTTGTTCAATCATCTTACAGATGATTGCTGGTACAAAAGAGGTTCCAAACTCAAACATAAAGAAGAAATTAAAGAGAAAATGGTAAAAATGAAAACTGAGTTTGAGACCACATTTGTATCAGCAACATCAAATCCTGTAACCCTTAAGTCCTCAAAGAAATCCAAAAAGGAGGGGTTAAACAGGTGACAGCTGAGAGTGCTCAGAAGAAGAAGGTGCAACATAGGAACTTATCAAACTCCACTGGCAATGTGTCTGATGAGCTGAAAGCTTTATCACAAAATCAGACACAGCTGGTTATGATGGTTCAACATCTATTGGGAAGAGTTAACCAATTAGATGCTCCTATGTTGAAACCACAGAAAAGGAGGTCCAAGCCAAAGGATTCCTCTTCTTCACCATCTTCTTCCTCTCAGGCTGTTGTTTCTAATAACCTGTTAGTTTACCATCTGTTGATGAGACCAGCCCAAAACCAAAAAGGTTTGGGTCTCCAAAACCTGATTGTTTATTATTGCAGGTTTCTCCAACATGCCAAAGTAGCATCTGGTATGTAGACAGTGGGGGATCTATGCACATGACTGGGAACAGCTCTCTTCTTCATGACTACTCTCAAGGAAGAAGGGGTTTGTTTCTGGCAATGATGCTAGGGGTTACATCATTGGAAATGGCTTTGTCTCCAATGGAGAAATCAAGTTTGATGATGTTAATCATGTGGAAAATCTCAAGTACAATCTCTTGAGTGTCAGTCAAATGTGTGTAAAGGCCATGTTGCTCTTTTCACCAGTCAGAACTGTAGGATTCTGTCATCCAAAGTTCTGCATTTGATTGATAAGGTGTTGGATGATCACACTCTCCTGAGAGCCAACAGGACAGGAAGAGTGTATGCCTTAGATCTTTCCAAGAAAATAGATCTCAGAGGCAATCCTTGCCTATTTTCCAAAGCCTCTTCTCAAGAATCTAAACTGTGGCACAGAAGGCTGGGTCATGTTAATTTCAAAAACATGAATCAGCTATCCACAATAGTTTAGTTAGAGGCTTACCAATAAAGGAGTTCCACTGTGATGAAACCTGCACTGCTTGTTTAAAAGGAAAACAACACAAAGTCTCATTCCCTCCTATTGAAGAGCCTAAGTCCACTGCCTGCTTGCAATTACTGCATATGGATCTATTTGGTCCTGTGAGAGTATGAGCATGGCAAAGAAGAAATACTGTCTGGTAATTGTGGATGATTACTCCAGATTTGTATGGACTTTCTTTAACATTCAAAGGATGAGGTTGCTCAGAATAATTCACTTTGTGTTGTATATTGAGAAGCAGTATTCCCTTCCAGTCAAGTGTATTAGGAGTGACAATGGAACTGAATTCAGAAACCATACACTTGATGACTTCTATCTTTCAAAGGGAATCAAAAGGCAGTTTAGCATACCAAGGACTCCAGAACAAATGGAGTAGTGGAGAGAAAGAACAGGACCCTAATTGAAGCTGCAAGGTCCATGCTGGCTGACTCTGTTTGCCACTGACCTTTTGGGCTGAAGCTGTTAACACAGCTTGCTATGTGCAGAATAGAGTCTTAGTAAATCAGAGGTTGATGAAGACTCCATATGAAGTTCTCCATCACTTGGCTCCTCTAATTTCATTTTTCAAAGCATTTGGGTGTCCCTGTTTTATTCTCAACACAAAGGATCAACTCCATAAATTTGATCCTAAGGTGGATGCAGGGTATTTTGTTGGTTATTCATCTACTTGCAAGGCATACAGAGTCTTCAACTGCAGAACAAGATAGTTGAAGAGACTTTGCATGTGAAGTTTAATGATCTCCTTGGACAAGATTCCACAAAACCCTGTGGAGTTGTTTGATTTGGACATACTGCAATATGTTCCTTATCAACCTCCAGCTGTTGCAGATCCTGTGGATAAATCATCTTCTGCAGCATGTCTTCCACCTGGTGGTATTGATGATGATGATGATAATATCAATACTCACCTATTCAAGTTTAGCGACCAACTGCCTGTGTCTGCTAAATTTGATGTTCCTGTAGCTTCAGCAGTTCCATCCACAACAAATGCTGATGAGATCTCTGTTTCCTCTACATCTTTTGAGTTACCATCTAATTCTTGGTTTCAAGAGTCTGCATCAACATTTGCTGCTGCTGAAGGTCTACAAACACTTGCACAGATCTCATTGTTTATCAAGAACTGAAGAATCACCCCATGTCTCAGATTATTGGTGATATCAATGCTGGTGTTTCAACAAGAGTCAATTGTCTAACTTCTGCTTCTATGCTCTCTTCATCAGTCAGCTAGAGCAAAGAACTACCATGTTGCTTTGAGAGACAATGGATGGGTGAAGCTATGCAGCTTGAGCTACTTCAGTTCAAGAAACAGCAAGTGTGGGAACTGGTTCCTCTTCCCCCAGGTAAGTGTGCAATAGGCACTAAATGGTGTTTAGGAATAAACTGATGAAAATGGGCTTATTGTTAAGAACAAGGCTAGACTGGTTGTACAGGGTTTTCACAAGAAGAAGGTATTGACTATGATGAACCTTTGCCCCTGTAGCCAGACTAGAGGCAATCAGATTGTTTTTAGCCTATGCTGCATTCCACAATCTTAAAGTTTTTCAAATGGATGTCAAAAGTGCATTTTTATATGGTAAAATAAAGGAAGAAGTTTATGTGTGTCAACCACCAGGCTTTGAGGATAATAAACATCCTGAATGGGTGTATAAACTTGATAAGGCTCTTTATGGGTTGAAACAAGCTCCTAGAGCCTGGTATGAGACACTTTCTACTTTTCTTCTTCTTAAGAATATTTCACTAGAGGCTCCATTGATAAAACTTTGTTTATTAAGAAGGTGGATCAGCATAAGCTACTTGTTCAGATTTATGTTGATGATATCATTTTTGCATCCTCTGATCCCCAGTTGTGTGATGATTTTACAACATTAATGAAAAAGAGGTTTGAAATGAGTGCAATGGGAGAATTACAGTTCTTTCTAGGCTTGCAAATTAAACAAAAGGCTGATGGAACCTTTATTCATCAGTCAAAATATACAAAAGATCTTTTGAATAAGTTTGATTTACAAAACTGTAAGCCCTGTTCTACTCCCATGTGCAACACCACACAACTGGATGCTGATCAGAAAGGTAAAGCTGTTGATGAAACACTTTACAGATGTATGATTGGGTCCTTGATGTATTTAACAGCTTCTAGACCAGATATTATGTTTGCTACATGTGTTTGTGCTAGATTTCAGGCTGCTCCTAAAGAGTCTCATTTGATTGCAGTCAAGAGAATCTTAGATATTTGCAAGGTACACAATCTCTGGTTTATGGTATTCCACTGGACACTCTTGCAAATTAGTTGCTTTTTCAGATAGTGACTATGCAGGGTGCAAGTTAACTAGAAAGTCAACTTCTGGTGGTTGTCAATTCCTAGGCATGTTTGATTTCTTGGCAGAGTAAGAAACAAACATCTGTTGCTACATCAACTGCTGAGGCCGAGTACATGCTGCTGCAAGTTGTACTTCTCAGGTACTCTGGCTTCAGAACCAACTTCTGGATTGGCATTACAGAGACTAAGACTCCATTATTAATGGATAGTGCTTCAACTCTGTGTATTGTCAAAAATCGTCCAGCACTCTAGGACCAAACATATAGAGATCAGACATCATTTTATTCGGGATTGCTTTGAAAAAGGTCTGATTGATCCTAAGTTTGTGCCTAGTGCTGATGAGCTTGCAGATTTTTTACTAAGCCTTTGGATAGTTCTACTTTCCAAAACCTTGTGTTAAGGCTTGGTATGCTGCAGCTAGAATAAGTGACAACTACTGATGATTTCAGTAATAATTACTGGTGATCATTGGTAACCATGTCACATATAAGTACTGATGAGTCCTTTCACCTTCAGTAGTTTTTATAACTACTGACGGCTAATGCCTCACAAGTACTGAAGTACTTTATCTGTTCCAAACTACTGATGTAGTTACAACTACTGATGTGTTACAACTACTGAAATCAGTACAAACAGATAGTACTGACGTCCTATGAAACACCTAAAAGCAGATACAAAGTCTGATGAGTAAGTTGAGGACAGTATGAACAGCTGAAAGGCTATGAATTGACGAAAACTACTGAAGAGAACTTTCTCTTCAGTTGTTTCTAAAACTGCGTTTCATTCTAAACAACTAAAGCAAAACATGTCTTCATTAGTTTTTATAACTACTGATGACTAACACCAAGTCTTCAGTTGTTTACAACAACTGATGACAAAACCACTGTCTTCAGTAGTTTTCACAACTACTGATGACAAACACCAAGTCCTCAGTTGTTTCATCATCTGAAGTCAAAACCATGGCTTTCAGTAGTTTTCTAACTACTGATGCCTAAAACCACGACTTCAGCTGTTTCAGTCTGAAAGGGTAATACCATGTCAACAGTCGTTAAAACTACTGATGACTAACACCAAATCCTTTAGTCTTTTTCTAACCCTACCCTATAAATATCCCTGACCTAATCCTTCAGAGCTTCATCTCTTCAAACCTAACGTTCATCTCTCCAAAACTTCTCTCTCCTAAATGGCGTCCATGCAACTCAAACCGTGACACAACTGTGTAGCTTACCTCACCAAATCGCCATCTGGGCTAAGTTCGATAATGCTATTGATCTTATGGTCCAGTCACCCTACAAAACGGCCTTTCTTCTCAATCCAATCCTTCATGCCGAATCCCTTAACCAGTTTTGGATGAACGTCACCCTCACCACTGGGGAGAACAACACAGCGTCTCTCCGGTCGGTCGTCAACAACCACGAAGTGGTCATCACTCCCGATATACTTCGTCAAATCTACACCTGGATGATGCCACTTCTCCTGCTGGATATCCAAAGGGCACAACTGATTTTCCTTTGCCCACCATGGATATCAGGGAAACTTAGTGCCTCCACCATACTGAAGAACATTTCCATGATGCTGAACGTCTAATCTTTCACATGGTAAATGTCTGTTTGGCTCCTAAGACTTCGTCTTGGGATCAAATGTTCTACAAAGTGGCAGCAGGTAATGTACTCCATTCTTGAGCAAGCCTTTAAATTTTTCAGAAATAATCTTTTCAGAGCTCAAGGATATGGCACAAAAACAATCTGCTAACCGTTGGATATTATATCCGCGTTCATAATGGCCATAATTACAAACCAGCTTCAAGCTGAGGACTTGTTGGCCTGGGAGTCCCTGCTATGGCTGTTTTGCCTGAAGTATACTCCCGGCACAACTCTGACCAATCACTCAAACTGGCTGCCAAGCTGCGCAAACCCACGCAGCTGGAACCCAGCCACCACCTTCAAATCAAAAGTCCCCACCAAACCCACCAAAAGAAAACCAAAAAGGCTACTCAGGGAAATGAGTCCCCTGAGGATGCCCCTGCAACACAAACACAGGCTATATCCACTGGTTATAACCCCCTAGTGGATATAAGGACTCTTCCAGCCATAGCCGCTCAGGATTCCTCTCAAAAGGAGCCTGCAGCAACCACACAGGGGTACCCACACATCTGGGATCTTCCTCACTTGAGGAGATTGCCATTGAAGAGCACCTTCCTCCCAGGTGCAGACTGCTTTTATCCCATCTCCCCATGTAACCGCCCCCCAAGTCCTACATTGCTTGTTGCACAAGTGCTGACTCAGTTGCACTCCTCACCCCCTCCCCAGATACCAATTACTATTGGAACACTTCTACCATTGAGGGGGAGGACCAAAGTGCAACTGAGAACCCACAGCATAGGGGTTACAATGTTCCTTCTCCTAGTGTAGCAATGGAGATTCGAACTTCTGGTGAGGCTGCCACTCTCCTGCGTCAGCATATGATCAGGTTGTAGTTTGTACCATTACTAAGACCTTACCAAGGCAACTGCTGATGACGGACATAGTCCTGAGGCAGGAAGTCCCCAGTTCCAAGACAAAGGGGCACATGCTACAACTGAGCTACACTCAGTGCATGTTCATTCTGATCCTATCAGGAGGTCAGGTGATTCAGTATCTACTGATGATGACCTGGGCTTCTTTTACGATGTAATCGCCCAAAACACCATCCTGGAGGAGGAGGTGAGCAGACTCAAGAGCTGCTTGCCAAAACTTCTAAGGAACAAAGACCATCTGCCTCCACCAACCCACAGATGGCACCTTCAGTTGAAGGTTCCCCAAACACTTTACCCTCTCTACACTGAGCCTCCAGCTTCTGCTTTTGGCACTATCTCTCCGGACAGAACCCCCCAGAGCAAATGGTTGCTGTATTCCAACAATCCCTACCTCTCATCATTCCCATCATCAATGAAATTGTAAATAAAGCCATTGATGAGAGGATTTCCTCAAGTCTACAACCACTTATTGCTGATGTTGTGCAAAAGAACTTTCTGCGGTACAAACCCCTACCACCAATGCATCCAAAAAGGGGAGAGTACTGCAGTGAAAGAAAAGAAGAGAAAAGAACTGAGGATGAGAAGGCACAAGAGAAAGCCCAGGAGTTGGAAAAAGAAAAGCAACAACAACTGATCACCTACAAAAGAAAGAAAAGTGCTGGTGATCAACCTACTGCTGAAGAAAAATCCTTGGAAGAGCTGGTAAAAGATGCAGATGACACACACAGCCGATCCATGGACAAAATCATTAAGCAACTCTTCAAGCAAGGTTTTGATACAGCCACATTAGATAGTGAGATCAGGAAGTTGGAAGTAGAGGAGATTCAAACCAGATGGGTTGGGTATGACGTACTGGAAAAAGAGAGATTGGAGATCATGATTCGTTTCATTGCCAAATACTTAGGAAGATCTTTGATGGAGATTCGTTCATGGACCAGAGACAGTATTCTGGCTATAGCCACCAGAATCTGTCTGTCTGAGCAATTCCATAAGGGGATTATCATTGAAGCCCTTGATGAGTTGGGGCTGGAAAAAGGTTTGAAATGGCAAGACTTACAAAAGCTAAACTCACAACCAAAATGCTGGAACAACCTTCCCTTCACCCACTCAAAAACCCTACCCCTCAAATCTCCAAACCAATCTCAAAGCCCAATCCAAACTTCCTCAACCACAAAACCAACTCCCTTACCATCTAACCAACAGCCGATGATGCACCTAAGAAGAAGAAGAAGGGTGTTGAGGCTAGAAGAAGAAGAAGAAGAGGATGATGTGGAAGAAAATAGGCTGCCTTTGTCTGCATTCTAACATTGGCGAAAGCCAAACCTGCCCATCACTCCCACCTCACAGATGGAGCTGTGAGAGTAAGATTGAAGAAGAACAGCAGCAAAAGCTTCATGATGATGAAATGCTGAAAAGCATTGACAAAACTTATGCTGCTTCGTCATCAATCATTAGTATGAAGAAAGAAGCTCTGAGGTTGTACACTCTTGCCACACATTTCAATATCAGAAGGAAAAGGTGAGAGTATGGCATGATCCTAGGGTGGCTCACAGGATTGTAAAGAAAGACATTCCTTCAAGATACAAGGGCCAAGTCAAAAGGATCGTAGATGAAGAGATCACAGTGGCCCTTGTAGTATCACCCTAGGAGATTGTCGAAGACTTCAAGAAGGCCTATGAGACTAAACAACCACCCCAAAAGATGTTAGAGAACAGAATTATTAAAAAGGGTTAGTCTACAAGAGGCTTGAGAACTTCAAACAAAATGAGCTCAGTCTGTTACTTGAAGGGACTCATCTTGATGAGTTTGCATATAGACAGATTACAACAGTTGAGCTCAAAATGGTAAACAGGCCAAGTACATCTCAGAGCTATATGTGCGAGAAGGATTGTTTGATGGTGAAGCCGAGAACCTGACCATGGAAACAAATCATGTTTCTCAGAGCATACACGAGAGAATCCTACAGCTTATACACGGGAAGTAGATCTCATGAATGGGATACAACTCTGTGTCCAGTTCCCCAAAACAAGTCCCATTCATATCTTGCCAAACAATATCTGAGATTTCTTCCCAGGCCGAGCTTATATGGGTCATCTTCTCTACTGATCAAGAAGGAAAAAGACCAACCTTTTTGCCAACAATAAGTGGGAAAATAAATAAATTAGAGGTTTTGGCTGCATTGGTTCAGGGGGGTTTGTTGGACCAAAAGAACCAATGAGCCAAGATCAGAAAACCTCTAAGTCCCACATGATATCACAACAACTGCTGAAGGCTTCATCTGCAGTTCGACAAGTGCTGAAAACTCCAACAGCTGAAGATCAAGTGCTGAAGACTTCAACAGCTGAAGACTAAAGTGCTGAAGTTCAACAGCTGAAGAACACAAGTGCTGAAGCTGAACAGCTGAAGAACACAAGTGCTAAAGCTGAAGACCAAGTACTGAAGTACAACAGCTGAAGAGTCTTACAAGTGCTGAAGATCAAAAACTGGTACAAAGTCTGAAGACAAAGACTGAAGACATCAGCTGATGATATCTACTGAAGTCATCAGCTGATGAAACATCTGAAGTTCAAGTCTGAAGACCAAGTACTGAAGTTTCAGTAGTTTGTCACAACAGCTGAAGAGTACTTCTTCAATAGTTGTGATATCAGTAGTTTTATGTTTTTACTTTCAGTACTTTTGTAAAACGACTGAAGAGCTTGTTCTTCAGTCGTTGTAGTTTCAGTAGTTTTATGTTTTTCAGTAGTTATAATAACTGATAACACTTAGTATTTTTGTAAGGAGATGTCAGCTATTTTGACATCTTCAGTAGTTGTGTTTCAGTTGGAATAATTCTGTTAGATGTCATTATCAAGTGACATCAGCAGATGTCACATCTCTTATATAGAGGTGTCGACCTAATTTTAATTGTGACATTTCGTTACCACGAAAGCGAAAATATTGAATAAATATATTGCAGAATTTTCTCTTCTATAACCGTCTTTGTTCTTCATCTTGAATATCGTTTCGTTCTTGTGAATGGCTAATTCATTGTTAGAATTCCGCTGCTATACTCTCTAATCAATCAAACATAGATCACTGATCCTAACATTCTGTTATCTGCATAGCTCTTCTGTCTATCTGAGCAGCCTTCAGTCGTTGCCTTATTTGTTGGATTTTCTCAGTTGTTTCAAGAATAATTTCATTTTTAGTCAACTAATCATCCCCTATCTCTGTCCAACATATAGGAGTTCTACACTTCCTTCCATATAAGGCTTCAAACGGGCAGCTTATAATACTGGAATGGTAGCTGTTGTTAAAAGAAAATTCGATCAAAGGAAAATGATCATCCCAACTACCTCCAAAATCAATAACGCAAGCACGCAACGTGTCTTCTAAGGTTTGAATTGTTCGCTCACTCTAACCATCGGTTTGAGGATGATATGCAGTGCTTAAATTGATTTTGGTTCCAAGTTCCTTTTGAAAACTTGTCCAGAATCTAGATGTAAATCGACTATCCTTATCAGAGATAATGGATAAAGTACCTCGTGTTTACTTACTATTTCATTAATATATATCTTGGCTAGTTTTTCTATTGGATAGCTCTTACTTATGGATAGAAAATGTGCTGACTTGGTCAGCCTGTCAACCACGACCCATATAGCATTATATCATTTTTGTGTTCTTGGAAGTTTCGTGACAAAATCCATGGTCACTCTATCCCATTTCCATACTGGCAATTCCAATTGTTGTAACTAACCGGCTGGTTTTTGATGTTCAATCTTAACTTGCAGACATGTTAAGCATTTCTCAACGTATTGGGCTATAGATCTTTTCATATTAGGCCACCAATAGTGATTTCAAATATCTTTATACATTTTGTTTGCTCCGGGATGCATTGTGTATTTGGACTTGTGGGCTTCATCCAATACTTTTTCCTGAATACCTCCAAATTTTGGGATCCAAATTCTCTAATCAAATCGTAGGATTCCATCCATTCCTTGAGTCAATAATTTTTGTTTACCCATCATTCTTTTAGTCTGAATATTCTCATCTTTCAATGCTTTAGTTTGAGCATTCTTGATTTGGTCTTTCAAATCAAGCTTTACATCTATCTTTAATGCTTTTACTCTAATCGACTTAATTCTTTCTTTCCGACTAAGAGCATCCGCAACTACGTTAGCCTTTTCTGGATGGTATTTGATTTCACAATCGTAATCATTGAGAAGTTCCATCCACCTTTTTTGCCTCATGTTTAACATCTTTTATTAAAGATGTATTGTAAGCTCTTATGCTCAGAGTATATTACACACTTAGTACCATACAAGTAATGTCGCCAAATCTTTAAGGCAAATACTACGACACCCAATTCAAGGTCGTGCGTAGTATAGTTCTTTTCATGAACATTTTAACTGTCGTGATGCATAGGCTATAACTTTATTTCTTCGCATCAAAACATAACCTAAACCATTATACAAGGCATCACAATATATTATAAAGTCTTCATTACCATGTGGTAATGCATGCTTGGGAGCACTGCTAAGCTTTTGTTTTAGAAGGTTAAAGGTTTCGTCTTGCTTTGGTCCTAGTCAAACTTTACATTCTTTAGAGTTAATGATGTTAAAGGGGCAGCAATCTTAGAGAAGTCTTGAATAAACCTTCGGTAGTATCCTGCTAAACCCAAAAAGCTTCTAATCTAACTAGGATTCTTTGGTGATTTCCATTTCATCATAGCTTCTATCTTAGCTGGATCTACTTGTATTCCCTTCTCATTTTTCATGTGACCGAGGAATTGAACTTATCTTTTCCAGAAGTCACACTTAGAGAATTTTGCATAGAGCTTTTCGTGTCGAAGGGTTTCTAGAACCATGTTTAGATGTCTAGTATGATCATTTTGGTCCTTAGAAAAATAAGTATGTCGTCTATAAAGATAATGACAAACTTATCCAAGTATGGCTTACAAACTCTATTCATCAGATCCATGAATGTTGCAGGGGCATTGGTTAGTCCAAAAGATATAACCAAAAATTCGTAATGCCCATAACGCGTCCTAAACACGGTCTTAGGAATGTCTTCCTCGCGTAATTTCAACTGATGATAGCCTGATCGAAGATCAATCTTTGAAAAGTAGTTGGCTCCTTGAAGTTGATCAAATAAATCATCTATTCTTGGTAAAGGATACCTGTTCTTGACAGTTAACTTGTTTAATTCTCGATAATCAATGCACATACGCATTGAACCATCTTTCTTTTTACGAACAATACTGGTGCTCCCCAAGGTGAGGAACTCGGTCTAACAAACCCTTTTTTGTAAGAGTTCTTCAATTTTCTTCATAAGTTCTTTCATCTCCGAAGGGGCTAGATGATAAGGAGCCTTCGCGATTGGTTTAGCACCAGGTACTAAATCAATACAAAATTTTATTTGACGATCAGGTGGAAGTCCCGGTAAATCTTCCGGAAAAACGTCTGGAAAGTCGCACACTACAGGGATTTCATTGATCTGCAATTCCTTTTTAGCATCTATCTTGCACAATAAGAAGGCTATGCATCCTTTCTGAATACATTTCATTGCCTTCACTGCTGAGATGATGTTGGTTTTGAGATTTCCATCACTTCCATGAACTAGTAGTTCTTCCCCATTTGGCTTACGTACCTTCATCGTCTTATGTTCACAGTCAAGACGAGCACAATACTTATTCAACCAATCCATCCCAAGAATAATATCATATTCACTTAGAATGGTCGGCATTAAATTTACAGAGAATTTAGTATTAACTAGGGTGATAACACAATCCTTAAAGATATGAGTTATTCTATCTTGCCCACCACTGGTAGTTTTTATAATATATGCACAATCTAGAGTTTGTGGTACCAAGTTCAAATAAGGTACTAAGGCAGTTGAAATGAAACTTCTATTAGCACCAGTATCAAATAAAACTCTAGCATATATATTGTTAATGAGAAACGTACCAGCTATAGTTTCATCCCTAGCTTATTTTAACACATACATTCGACCCTTGGACTTGTTCTGATTCTCCATAGGTTGTGCTTGTGGAGGGTTCTTGCAATCGCTTCGAAAATGTCCATACTCCCAACAGTTGAAGCATCTAATTTTCGGGCAGTTCTTTCGTGAATGATCACCCATTAGACATTTAAGACATTTAGAATCTTGATACTTTCTCCAAGATTCGCTTTTATCATTCCTCCATGGTTTGTTGACACGGTTCCCTTCGTTTCTTGTGATCTTTCTGGTTTTTCTTGGCATCTGGTTTCCATCCTCATTTCTCTTTCTTTTGTTGTTTCAGTCATTATGCCTTCTTCTACGTATGCAATGGCACTTAATGCAATTGCAGATTCATAGGTTTTGGGGGCAGACATCTTAACTAACTGTCGGATATGAGGGGGGTAATCCCTGCACGTATCTTTTTATGTGCTTTGCTTCAGGTGTTATATGCTCTGGAAGCAGTCGAGAATCTCGTCAAACTTGGTCGTGTACTGACGATGTGTCATGGTTCTGGCTTGTAGTTGTAGGAATTCTCTTTCAATTTTGTCCCTTTCAACTTCAGGACAAAATTTTTCCATCACAAACTCCTTTAGTTCATTCCAAGTCAAAGTGGCAACAATTCTAGGTCCTTTAGCTTGTTTAACTTGTCCCAACAAAATAATGCCTCAGACCTAAATGAGTGAGTGGCATACATGATAGCTTGCGTGGCTGTGCATCCACTAATTTCAATAACAGCTTCCATCTCATGAATCCACTGAAAGGTCGCCATGGCATCTCTTTTCCTGTCAATATTGGAGGTTCGCATCCCTTGAAAGCTTGTAAGAATAGCCCTGCTTCAGTTCAGTTGCCATAGGATCATCACCATTACCATTGGTGTTATAGTTATGATCATCTTGTCTATTAATATCATTGCTCATATATCCCCTAGAGGCGTTCATAACCTCGGCTATAATAGTTGGCAATGCATCTTTAATTACGCCAGCTACAGCCGCTGGAATTATGGTCCAGCAAATTTTTGCACCTCGGATTCCGTATTATAAAGATTTTCATGATCATCATTCGCAGATGACATGATATGCCTTCTACTACTAGGAGGTCTACCATGACCCCTACCACGAGTACTTCCTCCTCTTGTCATAATAAAACCTACATTAGGGAGCAAGGAATTAGTATTCACATGATGGATTATGATCCAGAACATAACAGTACTGATAGACAAGAAATAACAGTGGCCAGTGTCATTACTCATCTATTGCACTCACAATGTTCTAACCATATCCTCCATGTTTTACCAATACCTATTACCCAATACCTAAGAAGATAATCTATTTATCTTATAGCATCTTTACTAGTTTAAGTCTAGATACTATCCTTGTACCTAGTTCACTTAAACTATGGCTCTGATACCAACTTGTAACGCCCGCCTCCCAAGGCATACCCCGGGGAACGTTACGTATCGAATATACAGAACACATAGTAATCAACGAGTACACAATGGAAGTCAAACAATAATTATACATTATAATGTATTATACATTAGTCTTCTAATACAATACAAATATTACATCAGTTTAACTATAGAAGAAATCCAAATCCTTAGTAACACTTTATTCCTTTATCTCCTTATAAGCTTAGTCCATAATCTCTTATTCCTGTAATCACCTGGCACCTAGGATGTGTGTCCATAAAATAAAAACATTTGGGACTTAGCATAACGCTTGTGAGTTCATGAACATAGCATTCTTCAAATTCAAAACATATTAATATTGACTATTGCATCAAGTAGATACAACCATGGCAAACAGATAGGAACAGAGTAAGCACAGTATAAATTCACATAACCAGGCTATGTATACAAACTCCCCACCCTAAAGCAGAATCATACAAGCAGCCTCAAGCATCCTATCAAGCATTACCACATATCACAGATGCTATTGATAGTCAATCTTTAATTACTACCAGTTATTAGAACATCACATACCATTTTAGAAAAACAGTCCAGAGAAACTCACCTTGTCTTTAAGTATTACTGAGACAAATAAACAGTTTCAGAGTGGTGTTCCTAATTAGGATTGAAAACAAGTCTTAGCAACTAGTTAGGTAAGAAAATACTACCTAGTAATAGTCATGATTGGTTTTGGATAACATTTACCTTGTTTAAGCATGGTTGATCAATCCATGTCTAATCAACGTTAGGCTTCTCAATACCCACCACGATCTAGACTTTAAATCATACTCTTAATAATATACTAGACCTTAAAATTTATATAACATAAACTTAAACTTAAAGATTAGAAATTTAAAATACATACCTTAGTAACTTAGTAGAATGAATGTTTAGAGATTTATGAGTGTCAAAATTGTCTACTACGTATGTATATATATAAATGCTACAGATTTTCAAAATCGGTACAATGTTAAATGCCATTAAATACATACAAAACACGTAGCAACACATTAGATAGGCATACATTGAATAGATACATTAGATATGCATACACGTAGCAACACATTAAATACATACATTCATTACAGAGATAATGTGCATAACCTTTATATTAATTATGAGTTAAAAACATTTTTAGTTTTCTCAATGACTACTTAACTGATTACTATATATTATCTACCACCTTTTGTAACCCCTAGCCGTTAGTTTTTTTTATGAAATGGTGCCAAATTTGAGCCTTTTTACAACTTTGTCATCACCCTACCTCCATCGGGTCCATTTTTTGATGTTTAGCCTCTGTCCTCACCTAGATTCTACCTCCAACAAATCTAATGGTTCAGATCAAAAGATGGGAATTAATAGGTTTCAAAATGCAAAAGTTTTAGATTAAAGGACTTAATTATTGATTTCAAATTTCTACTTAGTGTTTTGGTCATATAAGTAATGCAGGTTTGTAACACCTGGTTATTTTTAAAAGACAGATATGTGGAATAAAAAGAAAGAAAGGTAATTAAGTCCAAGTGGAGGGACTAAAAGTGTCAAAATGACAAAACTTTGAAAAAGTTGGTGTAAAGGTGGGCATGGCCGCCCACCCTCACCTCACATCATCATCTTTCTTCGGTTCTAGAGAGAGAGAGAGCAGAGGAGTTCTCGGCTGAAGACAAAAGAAGAAGAAGTGAACGAATTCAAGGTAAGAATTCGTGGTTTTTATGTGTTTATGACGGGTTTTATCTCGGTTGCATGCTTATGTGCTTATGTGTTTGTGTATGTGCTCGGGTGTGTGTGTTGGGTGTTGTTTTTAGGTGTTTGAACTCATTGCAAGCGGATTAGAAAGGAAGAAATACCCAAGTTGCATCAGGTGAGTTCTAGAACCCAGTTTTTACTTGTTTTAAACGATCTTTGGGGCTGAAAATGTATTAAAATGATTTTACAAGTTCATGTATGTTACCCGTGTGCATTGTACATGTTGTATGTTGATTCTTGTATTGTTGATAGGTTATTCATGTTTAGAATAGCCATATTAAGCTTAGAACATATGAGTTTGAGGATTGGGGTTGAAAACATCTTAGAATCATGTTTTACAGAAAGCTCATGCGTCTGGGTGAGGCTCATACGCCTGAGAATGCCTTAAAAGGATTTAAGTGTAATCCATGCGCCTAAACAGTAGCCCATACGCCTAAGATTGCCTTAGAAATGTCTAAGTACAGCCCATGCGCCTAAACAGTGGCCCATGCACCTAGAAATATTAGTCGGATGACTAAGTGTAGGGCCATGCGCCCCAATAGTGCCCATGCGCCCAAGTTGCTCATGCGTCCAAGTGGCTCATGCGCCTGAATAGTACCCATGCGCCTAGAATTTGAGCTGGAATTGACTAAGTGCCCAGACGTCCAGGATTCCCCATGCACTTAAGCACTCATGCGCCTGCATAGTGCCCATGCGCCTGAAAGCTGCCCATGCGCCTAAGTGTTCCCCATGCGCCTGCATAGTGTCCATGCGCCTGCATAGTGCCCATGCGCCTACGACTTAGAATATTTTTTTGATTTTTGGGGAAAATGTGTAAAGTAGGCTTTGACTTGGGAGATTCCCAGGGGACTATATAAGTTGACTTTTGGGGTCATAGATGGTATGATGGACATGATATGTATTGTGATTGATGCTTATGCATGATGATGATGTTGCATGGTTATACGTGATGTATGTTAGGTATGTATGATGCCCTATATGATGATGTATGAATGATATGTTATGTTCCTTATGATGATGTATGTTTATCTTTTCCGTGGCTTTATGTGTTATGTTAATGAATGTAATGAAAGTATTATGTAAGGTAAAGTGAAAGATAAAGGAAAGAGGAACATGAAGTAAGAATGCATGCATTAATGAGTAATGAAAGTAGAAATAGTCTTGTAAGCAGGGCATGTACATCAGGGTCTTTCTTTGTGATTGACCATTTGCATAGAACTATTGTTGCATACCTTAGGTACTGTGACCACGAGGTGCGATGCACCATTATAGAAGGTCTATAATAGGCCTAGGTCCCGAACCACGAACAGAAAGGTATCACGTAGTAAACAGACATTCATACCTTAGGTACTGTGACCACGAGGTGCGATCCACCGTTATAGAAGGTCTATAATAGGCCTAGGTCCAAAACCACGAACAGAAAGGTATCGCATAGTAAACAGACATTCATACCTTAGGTACTGTGACCACGAGGTGCGATGCACCATTATAGAAGGTCTATGATAGGCCTAGGTCTAGAACCACGAACAGAAAGGTATCGCATAGTAAACAGACATTCATACCTTAGGTACTGTGACCATGAGGTGCGATGCACCGTTATAGAAGGTCTATAATAGGCCTAGGTCCAAAACCATGAACAGAAAGGTATTGCATAGTAAACAGACATTCATACCTTAGGTACTGTGACCACGAGGTGCGATGCACCGTTATAGAAGGTCTATGATAGGCCTAGGTCCAGAACCACGAACAGAAAGGTATTACATATTGCATAGTAAACCTAAATCTTACCCTAGGTACTGTGACCACGAGGTGCGATGCACCATTATAGAAGGTCTATGATAGGCCTAGGTCCAGTACCATGAACAGCAGGGAATGGTTTATGGTTGTCAGAAGGGAAAAGTAAAGCATGAAAGACTAAAGAAGATAATAATGATATTATCTGTGTGTACGTATCATGTTTGATCATGAGTGAACGTAAAGTATAGTATGAATTTGAATGAAAAGTATGTTTTATTTATAAAACTAGAACTCACTCAGCAACGCTGACTTTTATACATTTTCAGTTGGCAGTTAAATGTTGCTAGGGATGGCACGAGGCAACTACTCAGCTCTTTTAGGATGGCATTCTTTTGTTAATGTTTTTGCATTATAAGGCGAACGGATGATGTTTTGAAATGAACGCTTGTATTAACTTGCAAAAACATTTGTAATGATATGAAAAGTTATATTTTATTTATGTTTCCGCTGCACTGTTTTCATAAGGCAAATGTAATTATAATGTTTTATGTGCAATGAATGACCAACTGTGAGGTCTCCGGGAACGGGGCCTTACATGTTGGTATCAGAGCCAAAGTTTAAGTGAAATGGGTAAATTTTCAAAATAAACCTTAACTTAAACTGAGAATGGGATGAAATGAGAATGGGATGCCAATCTGAGTAGATGTGTGCCATCAGGTATTTTCATAATGATAATCGGTTTATGTGCGCATGGTATGTGGTTATGTGTTGTATGTAGATTAGATACTGATTAAGTCAGGATAGGAGATGCTTGGGGTATGAAGAGTAAAGTAAGTGGCTAATCACAACTTGCCACTGTAATTAGGGACTTACTATACTTGACATAAACTAAGTGTACCTTGAATGACCGCGTTGATGTTTGAATCTTATAGTGTGCGTTTAGAGGATGGTCGGTGGTAGATCTTCGAAGGTTTCATGAGGTGAAGATTGTGGTGGACGTGGTGCTGGACCGTGTGTCACAAGAAGTATGGCTAGGGCTGCTGAAGTAGCACTCAAAGAGCCCGAGATCCATCACCCGAAAGCCGGTGAAAATAGTGTTAGTCTGAGGACCATGTTGACAAAGGCGGTTTTCGAGGGAGTTCAACGGGCCATGCAGACAATTCGTCCGGGTATAGTGACTGAGGTAATAAGGCAGTGAAGGAGACGACCATGATGGAAATGAACAAGGAGGGTAGCAATGACAAGAACTTCAATGGAAAGCGGGTCGAACGTGGGGGTTACACTCCATATAAAAAGGTTGCCAGAACGGATGACCGGCGTGTAGCTTCATCCAGCACTAGGTATGCTAAAGGGCACACTGGAGACGAAATACCTAGTGATTAGCGTGTAAACCAGATCAAATAGTGCGGAATCCTATTTGATTGGCGATCCAATCAGTGAGAACGCACGAAGAATCAATAAAGAATTGAAACTCACGTTAGAAATCGATTGGGAATCGATCTAATGTGTTCTATGAACTTGGAGAACGAATTGGGAGGCCTCTGGACGGCTAGGGTACGTCTGGAGTCGTAATAGAATGAATTCGCTCGTTTTTCCACGAATTGGGTTGTATTTATAGGTTAGTATTGTTCATTCGTGCGACTGAACCATTAGTATGATTCAGTCATGCGATTGAACCATACGATTGATCCATCCGCACGACTGAGTGTTCAGTCGTGCGACTGAGCCAATCTTATGTGTCAATCATACGACTGATCCAGTCTTCTGGTTCAGTCGTGCGACTGAGTCAATCGTATGAAGTTATTCATGCGTGTGGTCCATTCACATGGGCCATTCGCATGAGAACTTCATTATGTTAAGTTTAAATGTATTAATTAATAAACATTATGTGTAACCATTCAAACAATCACTAACTAATTAACCAATTCAATATCGACTCATTAATGAAATATAGACATTACAAATCACAAACAATCAATATCATTTCATTAATCATATCAAGTTACACCCAAATCAGATAAACAAGATCTATTACATTCATATCATGATCTAGGGACATACATGTATCAACAAACCCCTTGGACCTAGATCTCTCTAATGTCTTGTTTTCTGCATCACCTCCCATATTTCTTGTACTTGTCCTGTTTTGTGACTCCCGCGTGAATCTCAAACGCGAACCAGAGTCTTATGACATTTGGAACTAGAGGGCTTGTACAATATCTTGCGTATCATAGAACAGTGGCCACTTGTATAGCGTGTAGACATCATTTGCTGACAAGTTGGTAAGCCACATTGGGTCGAATACCCTGATCGTATCCATTTGGCCCTCTTTGTTTAGGACTATGACCGCTTCAGCTGTTCTCCAATCGTAGTACCACCACTTAAAGTGTGGAGTGAAGTCCTGTGGCATTTCCCTGAGTGGGATTCTTGACATTGTGCGCGGAGGACTCCACTTCAACACTATCTTCGGCTTTCCAGTAATGGCATCAACCTCAGACCTTCTGATATACCTTGTAGGCTGTTGGGGTCTGAAGTTAACCCACCTGGTGTGGTACTCCTTCTTTAGGGCAGCCTCGAACCAGCCTGACATCTTCCTCGGGTCAGCATACAAAAGCTTTAGTTTGGCCAGCTGGTTGAGCTCAAAACCTGGTAGAGTCTTCAGATCATGTGGGAATCTGAAGTACTCTATGCCCTTTTCCCTCTTAACTGCAGATACGTTAAGATCCTCAAAATACGCCCACGCTATGATCCTTCCAGTCACCTTATGATGTTTCTTGACTCTGTAGAGTTTGGTGTAGGCATCATGTTTCGGTGCAACGCGTTGGGCTCTAACTTCTTCAAAACACGCAGCCCACTCAGCCTTTCGGATATCGACATCATCATTTGAGGCTTGGGCCGTTTCCTCTACTTTCTCCGACTCTTGCTCCATCTTGTCTAACACCTCAAAAATATCGCTGACGAGGGATTCACCCAGATTGGGGACCACATTTCCCTCATTGTCAGCGTACTGAGGGTAGTGCTCGGCAGTGACATCTTCAATCTCGATTTCATCAACATCGTTGAGCTCTTCATCACTAGTCGAGTCGCATGTCGGAGCATCCTTCACTATCTCATCTGGATTGAGCTTGAAGATCTCTGCGAGTTGCTCGTTTGATAGGTCGTGAATTATTTCCCCTTCTTCAGGGGTATAACTCACCGATCTCCTTACGATCCCTTGCAGATCAAGAATCATTGTTAGCTGAGTCTGACCTGCTGAAGGGGAGCAACATCAATCTCATCCCTTTGGTAATTTGGATCTGTTTAATTTACACATTCAACATATCAACCATTAGTATTAATCAAAACAGAAATGCATTAAACTTAATTTTAACATAGAATACATAGGTTTCAATACATGATTCAAATACAAAAGTAATTAAATACATAAACATCTAATCTTTACCTTTTTCCTGTATCATCGTCTCGCACTTGGTGGAGCAGAGGAAGAAGCTGGTTGGTCTTGATTCTTCTTAGACCTCTTTTCTTGACCTGAAGTAGAGGCCGATGCAGCTGCATCTCCTCCTGATGTATCATCATCATCATCCTTTCCTCTGTCCTCTTCTTCTGTCCCCTCATCCTCCTCTGTCTCATCCTCATCATCCTCATTATCATCTCATCATCTCCATCTCCCTCTTTGATCTTCAAAGGCTCCTCCTTAGATCCCTTTAGCTTTAACATGATCGACTTCTTCGCCTCCTCCAACTCCTTATCTTCTTGTTTGATGTGACACTATGTGCTTGGAGTTGGGCTATCTCATGGCTCTGAGCAGCCATCTGTTGGGCTGCTCCTCTATCACTCGAGCCTGCTTTTCTATCTGGTGAGACTGAGCAGCAGTAAGATCAGCAAGCTAGCAGATCTGAGCCACCTTCTCCTCATCTGTAGCTAATAGGCGCATCACCATCCTGTTGAGCGCAGACAGCTGTTCCTCTACCCCAATTGGAGGTAGAGGTGATCCATAAGTATGAGATGGATGGGCTGAGGATCTAGCTTGGTGGGTAGTGGTGGTGGCTGTAGTGAAGATGGGTCTGTGAGATAGTGGAGGTGATGTGGGAGTGAAAGATATGGTGGTAGATGGAATCTGTACAGTGGTGGGAGGTGTGTGTGGTGGTGGTAGTAGTAGCTGTGGTGGCTGTGGTGGCTATGGTGGTGGATGGTGTGGTTGTGGAAGTGGTAGTGGTGGTGGCAGATGTGGTGGCTGTGGTGGTAACGAAGGTGAGTCGTCTTTTCTTCTTCTTCTGACCATGGGGCTGAGCCATCCTTTTCCTCCTTGTTCCGTTGAGGTGGATGCTACACCTACAACCCTGCTAGCTGACTCCGGTGCATAACTCGGATCAGTGGCTGTCTCTCCTGAGTCTATTGGGCGTTCACCAACCGCCCTTAGCCCATGTTCTGTGGGAAAACCTTGCTTCCCACAGTACGTGTCAAGGGCTCCTCTTCTGACTCCTCTTCCTCCTCACCAGGAACAAAAATCCTGATGGAAACCAGCAGACTCGGCTATGTCTCCTGCTGGGGGGACACTGGAGGTATAACATCAGAAACTGAGCCTCTCGGTGGAGTAGGCATATCATCCCCAGCGTCCCTACTGTCGTCATCACCAGAGTCATGCTCTGGGAGCAGTAGCCTCTCGTCATCAGAATCACTGTCATCATGACGCCATTTGCGTCTCCCTGGAGCCACATATCTCTCGTTGGCCAAATGGCCAATCAACCTCTTCACCTAGGGCTTCACATGCTTGCCCCTATACACCCTCATCCGACCCAAGGTCGTGTCATCCATAATCTCCAAAGCAACTGCATCATGACTCTCCTTGGGAAGAAGTGGCAGCTTCTCGTTGAAGAGCAGCTGTAGAAACCTAGGTACATACAAAATCCTTCCTTCCCCTTTGCCTCCAGGTTCTCCACCAAATAAGAGAAAATCATACTCGAAAAGCTGAAAGGGTGGTTCAGCACTAGTGCCACGTATGCATTCTGAATGTGGTCTGATAGATCATCGAACCCACCCCTCCTCGAAGCAATGCACTTTAGGATCACATGTGCCAAGTACTTGTACTGGGGGCATAGGTTGCTCTTGTTGAGCACACCCGATTTATGTCCCCAGCATACTTGATCCTGAGGAAGCAGCCTCTCATAGTCAGTGGATGTAATCTGGTGGGGTGATTCGTATCGTCCCCAAACTCAAGAACTCTCTGGATATTAGCAGCAGTAACCTCGATATCATGACCCGGAATTGAGCTCCGTATACTGTACGGCTCACGAGAGCGATCAACTGAGGCATTCTCCCAGAATGCCTGGTGTAATGACCTGTAGGGCGTGCAAGGTGTAGATATAGCCTTATGTATCTGGGAACGTCTAAGGAAAGCTATAATCTCTGTGAACTCGGCCCCGTTCCGAGTAGTATGATCCAAGTGAGCACATATGTTGTGCTTTGGATTAATGGACCATTTATCAGCCATTTTCCTGAAACACAAGACACAGAACCATTAGTACATAATACATCAAAGTTCAGTTCTAAGTGTAATGTTTAAATTCATTCTGTTTCATTCGTGCGAATGAATCATGAGACTAAAGTCAGTCGGTTATTCTTTCATGCGACTGAGCTCATTCGGGTGACTAAGACATGCGACTGAGTTCAATCTGCTGACTGAGTCTACGATTGGTTCAGTCGGCCGACTGAGCTCATTCGCATGGTTCATTCGGCCGATTGATCCAATCGCAAGATTCAATCGTGCGATTAGAGTTCATCCAGACGACCAGTCGCTTGTCCCACTATTCAGTCGCCTGTGGTTCGAATCTTGAGCAAATCAAGTAATTTAACATGGTTTAATGGTCCATTAGACTCGCCATCTTGTCACTAGTAACCTATTAAACTTAATTTTAACATTTTGCTTAGTTTATGTTGGTTATTAGGCATTTTTCAGTCCGGTTCTTGTTTCACTCAAATATCACAAATTTGGATTCAATGTCCTTCTGATTTCGGTAAGATATCAATGCCATCTACCTGTTTATAAGTCAACGAACGTCAGAAGATCAACAGCAATGTGAAAACAAGGTCTAGAGAAATTTTGGCAGAGTAACGGTACTTGGTGCGATTTAGGAGCGATTGAGGGTGATGAGTGGAATGCGATCGACTATGGCCTTTAAATACTGAAGCTGAGTTCAATCGGCCGACTGGCCTCATTCGCTCAGTTCATTCGGGCGACTGAGGCTCAGTCGTGCGATTGACCCAGTCAGTCGCATTCAGTTGGCCGACTGAGTCTCAATCGGTCGACTGCCTCATTCGTGCCCTTTCATTCGCACCCTTAGTTAACCGACTGAGTCTCAGTCGGTCGACTGACTCCTTCGCACCCTTTCATTCGGTCGAATGGATCATTCTGATAAGCCATTCGGTGAATGTCTCAATCTCATGTCCAGTCGTGCGAATGGGATCCATTCGCATGGTTGGTCCATACTTATGATCCAGTCGTGCGAATGGGTTACACTTATGAACATTTAGCACTTAAACCCTTTTTACCTGTGAAATTAACATTATGAGCATTTGATCATCTCAGACATGATCATTTTAACTTGAAAAACTTTTGATCACTCAGCGTGATCCTTTTACCAATTTAGTCACCTCAGACGTGATCCTTTTAAAACAATTTAGTCACCTCAGACGTGACTCTTTTAAACACTTTGTCACCTCAGACGTGACTGTTTTAAACTTTGAAAACACATGTGGTCATCTCAGACATGACCCTTTTTATGAGTTGATCCCTTACGATTTTCATGATGTAGTCTGGCAAACAAACAAACTAAAATACTAGTGAATAAAAAAACTAAACTAACATACAAAAAATAAACTTGTTTTTGGCTTTTTGTGAGAGATAAATCCTAAGATGGAAATCTATGGGATTTGGTTCCAGAATAGACAGTTCAATTTAGTTGACCACACCTGGACCGATTCAAATTTGGAATCATACAGGCAAGTCAAATCATTTGGGACTTGTTATCAAAACCTTTTGATGCTCAATTCTTGGTTTTCATCCAGAGTCGTTAGCAACTTTTAGGAAATCATACTGGAACTATTAGATTACCACATTGATTTGAACTTTCAAGAATTGCAGCCACAATGATTATCAATATGTTTGTCCTCTTAAATCCATACACAGACTTTTGACACAGACTGGTGATAGATTTAGGTTTAACTATTTCAACTAACATTTGTGGATCCCACAATTATATGGTAATCAACATTCCTCAGGAGCTTTTGAGCGGTCTACGGGTATTTTTACAAGAAGAGACTATTCTTAGAGCTTTCAAAGAGAAGCCAATCCTCAGGTTAGTGCCATCGCATAGCAGAGAGGCGGCAAACAACAATGAATTCTAGAATATCTAGGTTATGCTTATCCTCAGGTCAGTGCCATCGCACAGCAAGAGGCACACAACATATCTCCTTGTTAGAGCGGCTTAATTTTATTTTGCCAAAATGCACCAACAACATAAGTCATTAGCTTGATAGCATTTTTCTTTCATTTTTTCGTGCTTTGCTCTATTTATGGTCATCCACACACATTTGTGGCGTTTACATGCTCATTACCCCTTATTGGAATATTGTTGATTGTGTTAACCAGTGATAAGATGGAAGCCCACAGTCAGTTGAACAACTTAGTTTGATCTTGAGATCACGAGTCAGGTCTAATCATCTATTGTGTTGAATCTACCCATATCAATTGTGCTCTAGCAACCTCTAGGTCTACTCTCGTTGTGTTACCTTAGGAGTTACCAGTTTTTCTATCATCTTTCCTTTTATATTGCTCAGACTACACAGACTTATACTTGAATTTTTGCATCTTTTCTAAATTAAATTTTTAAAGTCCCTCTTGATTTGTTCCTGTACTATCATATTCCAAAAGGTTTGAATCGGTATCACAGATACGATCTACCTTATATCAGCTTTCCACTCCTTCTCCCTTCGTTTTTTTAATGTTACTTGCTGACTTATTCTCCCCCTAAAATACTAAAATCAAACTGGTTTAATTATTTTAGGATTTTAATAAACAGCAAAATAACATGAGTTTAATTTAAACAGACTAAATAAACAAATAAAATAAAATAAATTAAATTAAATTAACTAAACTACATCGGACTACACATGATCATCATCAGGAATAACATCACTTTTCTTTTTAACGCCGTTGACCTCTAGCAAATATTGAAAACGTGGTTTATCAAAGGCTTTAGTATAGGGTCAGCGCGTTGAAAATCAGTATTAATTTTTACCACATCAATTAACTACTTTTCAAGACACTCTTATGAAGTGGTATTTAATACCGATATGTTTGGTCTTTGGATGTTGAACTGATTTTTAGTTACTGCAATTGCAGCAGAGTTATCAACAAAATAGGAGTAGAAGAAAACTTTAAACCGTAATCCCGCATTTGCTGTTGAATCCAGATGATTTGTGAACAGCAACTTGCAGCAGCAACGTATTCGGCTTCACAGGTTGACAATGCAACCGATGTCTGCTTCTTACACTGCCCAGTAACTAATTTTCTCCCAAAGAATTGACACCCTGCTGATGTAGACTTGTAATTCATCTTGCAGCCCCCGTAATCCGAGTCACTATACGCCGTGAGCTCAAAGTCATCATCATGAAAACCACAACCAAATGTGGGTGTCCCTTCAGATAACGAAATATCCTCTTGACCCCGATCAGATGGTTGACCTTAGGCTTAGCCTGATATCTAGAACATAAACATGTAGCATACATGATATCAGGTCTTGAGGCAGTGAGATACATGAGGGATCCAATCATTCCTCGGTACATTATGGCATCTACAAGATCTCCATTTTCATCAGGTGCTATATCATGATTCGTAGCAAGTGGAGTCCCAGCAACAGAAGCATTCTCCATGTCAAAACGACTGAGAATGTCTCCTACATACTTGGTCTGATGTATAAATATCCCATTTAGAGTCTGATCCACCTGTACCCGAGAAAGAACTTCATCTCCCCCATAGCACTCATCTCAAATTCTTTCTTCATAACTGCTTCAAACTCTTTGCATAACTCTTCGTTCTTTGAACCGAAGATTATGTCATTGACATAGATCTGTACGAGCAGTAGGTCGCCATCTTTTTCTTTGATGAACAGCGTGCAGTCAATGACTCCCCTGCGAAAGCCGTGTTTCACAAGATGAGTCGAGAGTTTCTCATACCAGGCTCTTGGAGCTTGATGAAGCCCGTATAAGCCTTGTCGAGTTTGTAAACTCTATCCCGATGATAAGGATCTTCAAATCCCTCAGGTTGACTGACATACACTGTCTCTCGAATTTCCCCATGAAGGAATGCACTCTTCACATCTAATTGATAGACTTTAATCTTCATATATGATGCATAGGCAAGGAAGATACAGATGGCTTTCATCCTTGCCACTGGTGCAAACACTTCATTGTAGTCAATCCCCTCGACTTGGCGAAATCCCTGACAACCAGTCGAGCCTTGTTCCTGATAATGACCTTGGTCATCCTCTTGCATTTCAAGACCTATTTGGTGCCAATGACTTAACACCTTTAGGTCTATCTACCAGAGTCCATACACCTAACTTCTTGAACTGAAGAAGTTCTTCTTGCATGGCACTCACCCACGCCTCATCATTTAGTGCATCACTGACGTATTTTGGCTTAAACTGCGAGACAAAACACCGATAAGCGCCATCATGATATATCCCTCTCCATAACTGAGGCGTAATCAGCTGAGTATAGCTGATTTCGGGTTTGTACTCCTGATCTGACATCCCCAATGACATTGTCTAAGGGATGATAGACGTTTAGTCGTGATCTAGGAGTAGTAGGAACAGCTACCTCAGAGCCAAGATTATGAACATTTGGTTCTACATCTAAGGTAGTTGGAGTTTGAGGCTCCGAAGTCGAAGGTGCATCACTGGTAGATGCTTGTGGACTTTCAGAACTGGAACCTGTTCCTCCTGACTATTCTGGTCATCTTCTTCAGCTTCATCTTCAGAGGAGGAGTCACTGTCGTCGACTACTCCCCCTGACTGAGTAGATGATTCTCCCTGTGAGCTAGATGTTGGTGTATTCAAGATATCATCCATCATCCGTGTAGCTAACTCGTCATCCGAGGGAGAGAGAGGAATGTTGAAGGACTTGAAGAATCCATCATAGTCGAAAAAGTAGGCGGGTCCTTTGCTAGTAGGTGGTATGGTATATCTCTGAACATCAACATTACACCACACTTCTACTAGACCTGTTGAGTTGTTGTAAACTCTCTTGTTCGGTATGTTGTATCCTAGGAAGATTCCTTCATCAGCCTTCTCGCTGAATTTACCTTCTTGAGTCTTCTTCAGGAGTGTACACGTCGCGCCAAATGGTTCGAGATACTCTAGATTCGGTTTACGTCATTGTAGTATCTCGTAACATGTCTTCCATGGTGCTTGACTATCAGAACTCGATTCAGTGTATAACACGCATTAGCTACTGCCTCATTCCAAAATTGGATAGGCAGTTTCGAGTCTGCCAACATAGTCCGTCCAGTCTCTATCAAGCTTCTGTTCTTTCTCTCAGCAACACCATTCATCTGAGACGTGTATGCAGAAGTGAATTGATGCACAATTCCCTTTTCCTTGCAGTAATCCGCCATCCACTGATTCTTGAATTCAGTTCCGTTGTCTAAGCGAACTTGTCTCACCTTTAGCTTGTAGAGAGATTCCAGTGTGGTCACTAACTCCATGAATGACTCAAATGTTTCTGATTTGGACTTTAGAAACATTACCCAAGAGAATCTTGTGTAGTCATCAGTAACCACAAAACAGTACAAGTCGCCTGCAATGCTCTTTGTACTGACTGGGCCAAGCAGATCCATGTGAAGAAGGTCAAGAGGAAGTTCTATTGAATGAACTTTCTTTTCCTTATGAGACTTCTTCGTCTGTTTGCCTTTCTTGCAAGCTACACAATAATCAGGAAGTTGGAAATTCTTGACGTCAACTCCTCTCACAAGATCCTTCTGAATCAAGTGATTCATCTTCCTTTGACTAATGTGTCCCATTCTCCTATGCCAGGAGATGGAATCCTTCTCAGTAGCTTTAGATAGAAAGCACTGAACTTCATGATCCGTTTTAGAAGCTATTGAGAGATCCAAAACATAAAGGTCTTTATATCTTGAAGCTGTCATCAGCACTTGGTCCTCCGGCATCACGTAATCTTTCTTAGGACGTAACACTTCTTGTTGTCGAATATGACTTTAAAACCTTTATCATAGATTTGGGAAACAGAGAGTAAGTTGTTTTGAAGTTGCTGGACGTAGTTCACCCTATCAAACTTAACTTTCTGATTTCCAACTTCTCCCTGAGCTGTGATATAGCCTCCCTTGTTTCCAGCAAACGAAACATGCCCTCCTTTTATTTGCCTTACGTTTGATAAAAGAGCCCTGTTTCCTGTCATGTGCCTGGATGCTCCACTGTCTACAATCCACGTGTTGGTTTCAGCACTATAGTGAACAACCTACACATACCAAGTAAAACCATTAGTTTAGGTTAGGAACCCAAACCTTTACTGGCTTGGGTTTCCCAGAGGCATCACACATCATGATTCCACCCATTGACCCTTAGAGAGTGAGAGTAGCTCAGGTTCCTTCTTGTCATCATTACCAGACACAGAGGATGACTTTTCTTTTCATAATCCAGATTTGTGCAATGCATGTTTGTGATAAACATTCGACTGGCTAACGGATTGAACATTAGTTCGCTAGTTCTTCTAGGTGGAGTTAAAGAACTCCTCTTTAAGACCTAGGTTTTGAATTCTGAAAATCAATCTTCTTCCTAGGTGTTTGATAGTAAGGACAAAAGGAAGCAATGTGTCCACACTCTCCACAGTTGTAGCACGACCTGCTATCAACTTTATGATTAAACTTTCTTTGTGGAGAGTATGTGCCACCTAGTAACATCACTTAGTTTGGGTTTTAACTCTGTGTCTTTTGATGTTTTCTTTTGTTGAACAAAATTAATGTCTTAACATTTGTAACATCTCTTTCCGTTTGGTTAACTGGTTTTTTACTTAAAACATGTAAAAGATTTACATTAGAAGTCCTTTTAGGTTCTGATTTGACTCTGTTTGACCCTGACTTTAAATTAACCTTTTCAAATTCTTATTCCAGATTAACACAAGGCAATTTACCCTTTGCCTTTGAAGTGGCCTCCTTTTGTTTGTTTCCAGATTCAATAGATGAACATGAGAATCTAGATCACTAACAAGAGGAGTAGACACCACATGATCCTTGATGGGTTATTATTTACTGGTCTACTCTTAGTGTTCATCAAGGTCTCAGGTGGTGGTGGAACCACTTTGTATCCCAAACCCTCCCCGTTGTTTCTTTCTCTCACTAAGTGTTGGACTATGTGTGATGAACTTGTCCAACTGTGCAGTTTCTGTTTTGATGAGTTTACTTCTACTTCTAGAACTGCCTTTTGCTTCTTAGTGTCTTCTAGGGAGTTTAGATAGTACCTAATGTCATTAGCTTGGTTAAATTCAACTACTTTGGTTTCCCTAAGCTGTTTAGTCAAAAGGTCTATCTTTTCTTTGTAACTATGCTCATTTTGTCTTAATACTCTATTAGCCTCAGTGCACAGTTGCAAATCTTTTACTAAGTTATCATTATGATCTAATAACCTAGCAAATTTCTCATCTATGCTATTTCTAACGTATTACAATCAGAACAAGCATGATTATCAAACATTTGGTCAGTGGTACTTACCTGAGTTGGTTCAAAAAGTTAGTCATCAACGCAGCATCAGATGTCTCTGGTTCTGGTGATTCTGTCTTTTCTGTCTTTGCTGTGGTAGTCTCCTCTTTAGGCTTGTAGCTGACCTCAGTTACAGTTGTCTCTTCAATATTTGACATCGCTATCTCAACTGCTAGATCTCCTTCACTCGCGGAATCATCGTCAATGTCATCTACACTTGCAATGTTTAATTCCCCTGGAGGGACAAAACTAAAGCTCCAGTCCTGTCCTTCATCATCAGAGCATTCAAGCTTTTGGATCCTTGCTTGATGAAGTAGAACTAGTAGCTTGCTTGTCTTGACGAGTGAAGGACGAGAATGGGTTCCTGTTACCCGTCTTCTTGGCTTAACACATTCTCTCTTGAAGTGCCCCTTCTCTCCACAGTTAAAGCAGGTCATTTTGCTCTTGTCAAAGCCAAATGTGGTATCCTTAGTAGCTACCAAGTTCTGTCCGGTCTTTTTCACAAACTTCTTCGCCCTCCGGACAGCACTAGCTAAGGCCCACATATGTCCATTCTCTCAAGCTCCATTTCATCCACCTGCTCATTGTCCTCGTCTACCAGATGGCAGTTTCCAATCTTCCCAGCAACAAGTCCATCATAAGAATGAACCACTGCAGCCAAAAGATCCATGTGTTCTCGAGCTACTTCTACAGTCACATTACCGAGGTTCTCGGTCTTCAGTCTAGTAGCATTTGTTTCAGATCCAAATGATGGGTACAAGACGACCCCGACGTGTCTGATCCTGAAGGAGAAGCATGTGAAGGACCCGATGAGCTAGACACAAATGCAGTCTGGAGAGGTGCTCCAGATGTCTTAGCTTGAGGCGTGGCATTGTACAAAGCTGGATTCTAAGTATACGAAGACTTCTGAGCTCTGTACTTCATCCTAAGAGCTTCTTCTCGCAGCTTTAGAATGAAGTCATTATATCCAGCTTTGCCAGCATTCCATTCTGTCTCAGGTTAGACACGAATGAAGCCCACTTTTCCGGCAATCTGTCTGCAAAGTTAGTAACTTTCTCTTCCATGGTAGTAGCCACCCCATGTGTATGCAGTTCACTCATCAGATGGTAATCTATCTAACATCATCCAAGCTCTTGTTTCCCATGGATGAGAAGTTATCAAATTCCTTCTTTAACTCCTTAGCCTTGATTACCTTCAACGAAGCATTCCCGTCGTACCTCTTTTCCAGCTCATCCCATAGTTTCTTGGACTGCTTATTCTCTGAGTACTGGTGGAAAATGTCTTTAGGGATAGACTGTGTAATTAATGCATAAACCCTCTTCTCTGCATTATATTTAACATTCTGCGCGTCTGTCATCCCTCCTAAGGTTAGCTTTACTCCATCGGCTCCCACCGGCGTACTATACCCAATCTCGATAGCTTCCCATAGATTCGGATCCACTCCATTGAGGTAGATCTCAAAACATTGTTTCCAGTGGGGAAATTCATCTAACGTTAAGATCTTTGGTGGTTTATTATGATTACCCACCTCACTCTCAAGTAACAGCAGGTTCTAGATCCTAGAGTCCTTCCCAGCAGTAAATGCTGACATTTGATCTTCCATGGCGAATAACTTTAAGTCTACTAAAACAAACTGTCAACTGGTGTGACTGAAGGATGCGATTGGGCTATCCGTGCGAATGAACTATGCGATTGGTTCAATCGTGCGGCCGAAATAAGCGATCGGTTCAGTCGTGCGAATGAAGCTGATGCGTATGAACACTATGAACGAATGGTTCAATCGTACGAATGGAGTTGCGACTAGGTCCAATCGTGCGTCTGAGCAATGCGAATGAGGTCCAGTCGTGTGAATGGCTCACTCGTGCGACTGAAGCTGCTGTTTTGCGAAAATTTCTAGGTTAAACTGTTTTAGCCGTAAAAATTCGAAATTTCGCAAGGTCTAATCGCCTAAGTCCGTAGAAACCAAACTTTGATGAGCAGGGAACATCCAAGATCACTTTTGACACAAAAGATTGCGTTTTAGTGCAAAAACACAAAATTTTTATCAATCTTGATTGAATCACACGTAATCACGAGCCAAAGCTCTGATACCAATTGTTAGGACCTGGTATTTGAACGAAATACCTAGTGATTAGCGTGAAAACCAGATCAAATAGTGCAGAATCCTATTTGATTGGCGATCCAATCAGTGAGAACGCACGAAGAATCAATAAAGAATTGAAACTAACGTTAGAAATCGATTGGGAATCGATCTAATGTGTTCTATGAACTTGGAGAACGAATTGGGAGGCCTCTGGACGGCTAGGGTACGTCTAGAGTCGTAATAGAATGAATTCTCCCGTTTCTCCACGAATTGGGTTGTATTTATAGGTTAGTATTGTTCATTCGTGCGACTGAACCATTAGTATGATTCAGTCGTGCGATTGAACCATACGATTGATCCATCCGCACGACTGAGTGTTCAGTCATGCAACTGAGCCAATCTTATGTGTCAATCATACGACTGATCCAGTCTTCTGGTTCAGTCGTGCGACTAAGTCAATCGTATGAAGTTATTCATGCGTGTGGTCCATTCACATGGGCCATTCGCATGAGAACTTTATTATGTTAAGTTTGAATGTATTAATTAATAAACATTATGTGTAACCATTCAAACAATCACTAACCTAATTAACCAATTCAATATCGACTCATTAATGAAATATTAGACATTACAAATCACAAACAATCAATATCATTTCATTAATCATATCAAGTTACACCCGAATCAGATAAACAAGATCTATTACATTTCATATCATGATCTAGGGACATACATGTATCAACAATCCAGCACGGAGACGAGGAAGTGTGGTAGGTATGCTAAAGGGCATACTGGAGAGTGCAAGTGGGGACTGAATGCTTGTTTTCAGTGTGGAAAGGAGGGCCACAGGGCGAGGGATTGTCAAATGGCTAAATGTTACGACTGTGGCAAGACGGGACACATGAGCAGAGACTATAAGAAGCCATGGGATGAGAGTTTTGGCACAATGATGACGACTGGAATTGTGGGGTCGAACAAGTGTGATAAGTGTGGACGCAAGCACCCCGGGAAATGTAGATTGGGGAGCAATGTCTGTTTCCGTTGTGGAAGGACCGGACATGTGGCGAAGAACTGCGGCATGGGGACATGTTATTCTTGTGGTGAAGAAGGTCACGTGAGCAGGGACTGCAAGAAGCCGAGGGCGGAAGGCTCGGGAGTGAAGAAGGCCGGAGGAAGCCAAAGCTGATCCCGATGTCGTGTCAGGTATGTTTCTATAAACCACACTTGTGCCTCTGTATTGTTTGATTCCGATGCTAGCAGGAGTTTTATTTCCACTACTTTCTGTGCTAAGTTGCCTGTTAGTAGTAGAAAGGTCAGTGCAACATTCGATGTAGAAACTGTTATTGGTAAGTCCACTAGAATTACTGATGTGATAGAGGACTGTGCCATAGAACTCAAAGGCCATGGGTTTGCTGCTAGGTTACACGTGAGACCCCTAGGTGGATCTGATGTAGTACTAGGGATGGACTGGTTAGCAACCTATGAAGCAAACATCGTATGTCGCAAGAAAAAGATTTGATTAGTTGCGTTTGATGGGAGTTTGGTTACGATGTATGAAGATCGCGTTACTACGATCCCGAAGATGATCTCAATGGCGGTGGCGAGGAGGTGCATGAAACATGGATGTAGTGCCTGCTTGGCCTACGTAAAAGATGTGGATGCGTCGGTGCCACAATTATCTGAGGTGCCAATTGGTTCTCGAGAATAGATCGACGATCTGGCTACCATCAACTGAAGGCGAAAGAACCATACATTCTTAAGATAGCTTTCCGTAAGCGTTATGGACACTACGAGTTCCTCATTATGCCTTTTGGTCTAACTAATGCGCCAGCTACCTATATGGATTTGACGAATCAAGTGTGTCGGCCGATGTTGGATGGATCAGTGATCGTGTTCATTGATGATATTCTGATCTACTCAAAGAGCGAAGAAGAGCATGCCGGTCACATTCGAGAGGTGTGGGAGGCATTAAGAAGGGAGAAGTTGTGTGCCGAATTCTCCAAGTGCGCGTTCTGGTTGCGCGAAGTTCAATTCTTAGGTCACGTGGTAAATCCTGAGGGGATTATGGTAGACCCTGCAAGGGTGGAGGAAGTGATGCAATGGAAGTCTCCAGGGATGCCATCCGAGATTCGTAGTTTCTTGGGGTTGGCGGGATATTATCGAAGGTTCATTCAGGACTTTTCCAAGATCGCTTCTCCACTAACCAAGTTGACCCGAAAGGATGTAAAATTTATATGGGGTCAAGCTCAAGAGTAAGCGAGTCAAGGAGTTTCAAGATGAGGCATTAAAAGAAGATTATCTAAACTCTGAAAGAATGAGATGTCTGGTTGGGGAATTGGGTGAAAACACACTTGGTGTCAAAACTCGATTTGGACGGGTGTGGATTCCTCGTTTCAGGAATCTACGTGTGACGATTTTGGATGAAGCTCACAAGACTCGATACTCCATTCATCCTGGTACCACAAAGATGTATCATGATATGAAGAAAGATTATTGGTGGTCGGGTATGAAGCGTGACGTGGTGGAGTATGTGAGTAAGTGCCTTACTTGTTTGCAAGTGAAGGCTGAACATCAGAAGCTGTATGGGAAGATCCAACCGTTGGATATACCGGAATGGAAGTGGGAGCACATCACCATGGATTTCATTACAAAGCTACCACGTACTCCGAAGGGGTACGATGCCATATGGGTGATTGTTGACCATTTGACGAAGAGTGCTCACTTTCTATCGATCTGCGAGACTTTCATCCGAGAGGTTGACTGACATGTTCATCAAGGAGATTGTAACTCGTCATGGTGTGTCGGTGTCCATTGTGTCTGATCGTGACACCCGGTTTACATCTAAATTCTGGAAGAATTTCACGATGCTATGGGGACGAGGTTACATATTAGCACAGCTTATCATCCCCAAACTGATGGTCAGTCAGAAAGGACCATTCAGACACTGGAGGACATGCTTCGGGCATGTGTGATTGACTTTGGGGGAAGTTGGGATGACCACTTATCGTTAGCTGAATTCTCGTACAACAACAGCTATCATGACAGTATTGGCATGCCACCATACGAGATGCTATCCGGTAGGAGATGCAGAACACCCGTTTGTTGGGGTGATATTGGTCCAAAGGAATTGGGGAGCGTCGAGGTAATCGAGGCTACGACTGAGAAGCTTGAGAAGATTAAAGCCTTCATGAAGGCAGCTAAAGATAGACAGGAGTCGTATGCCGATAAACAACGCGGACCGATCGAGTTCCAGGTGGGTGACTGGGTTATGTTGAAGGTCTCACCTTGGAAGGGAATTATCAGATTCAGGAAGCGGGGCAAGTTGAGCCCAAGATATATAGGCCCTTTCCAAATCATTGCTCGAGTAGGAGAGGTGGCCTATAGGTTGGAATTACCGGATGAGTTAAGTGGGATTCATCCGACATTCCATGTGCCTCATCTGTGAAAGTGTATAGCTGATGAAGACATGATTGTTCCATTGGAGGATATTAAAGTAGATGAAGGCTCAATTATGTGGAGCAACAAGTGGCAATCATCGATCATAAAGAGAAGAGGCTGCGAAATAAAGTGTTTCCTCTTATGCGTGAACAGTGGAAGCACAGGAGGGGATCCGAGTCTACATGGAGACTGAGGAGGAGATGAGGCAGCATTATCATTATCTGTTCGAGGAATAACAGGTTTCGGGGACGAAACCTATATAAGGGGGGGGACTTGTAACACCCGGTTATTTTTAAAAGACAAGATATGTGAAATAAAAAGAAAGAAAGGTAATTAAGTCCAATTGGAGGGACTAAAAGTGTCTAAAAAGGACAAAACTTTGAAAAAGTTAGTGTAAAGGTGGGCATGGCCGCCCACCCTCACCTCACATCATCATCTTTCTTCAGTTCTAGAGAGAGAGCAGAGGAGTTCTCGGTTGAAGAAAAAAGAAGAAGAAGTGAATGAATTCAATGTAAGAATTCGTGGTTTTTATGTGTTTAGACGGGTTTTATCCCGGTTGCGTGCTTATGTGCTTATGTGTTTGTGTATGTGCTCGGGTGTGTGTGTTGGGTGTTGTTTCTAGGTGTTTGAACTCATTGCAAGCAGGTTAGAAAGGAAGAAATACCCAAGTTGCATCAGGTGAGTTCTAGACCCTGGTTTTTACTTGTTTTAAATGATCTTTGGGGCTGAAAATGTATTAAAATGATTTTACAAGTTCATGTATGTTACGTGTGCATTGTACATGTTGTATGTTGATTCTTGTATTGCTTATAGGTTATTCATGTTTAGAATAGCCATATTAAGCTTAGAACATATGAGTTTGAGGATTGGGGTTGAAAACATCCTAGAATCATGTTTTACAGAAAGCTCATGCGTCTGGGTGAGGCTCATACGCCTGAGAATGCCTTAAAAGGATTTAAGTGTAATCCATGCGCCTAAACAGTAGCCCATACGCCTAAGATTGCCTTAGAAATGTCTAAGTACAGCCCATGCGCCTAAACAGTGGCCCATGCACCTAGAAATATTAGTCGGATGACTAAGTGTAGGGCCATGCGCCCCAATAGTGCCCATGCGCCCCAATAGTGCCCATGCGCCCAAGTTGTTCATGCGTCCAAGTGGCTCATGCTCCTGAATAGTACCCATGTGCCTAGAATTTGGGCTGGAATTGACTAAGTGTCCAGACGTCCAGGATTCCCCATGCGCCTAAGCACTCATGCGCCTGCATAGTGCCCATGCGCCTGAAAGCTGCCCATGCGCCTAAGTGTTCCCCATGCGCATGCATAGTGCCCATACGCCTGAAAGCTGCCCATGCGCCTAAGTGTTCCCCATGCGCCTGCATAGTGTCCATGTGCCTGCATAGTGCCCATGCACCTAGGAGTTAGAATATTTTTCTGATTTTTGGGGAAAATGTGTTAAGTAGGCTTTGACTTGGGAGATTCCGGGGGACTATATAAATTGACTTTTGGGGTCATAGATGGCATTATGGGCATGTTATGTATTGTGATTAATGCTTATGCAAGATGATGATGTTGCATGGTTATACATGATGTATGTTAGGTATGTATGATGCCCTGCATGATGATGTATGAATGATATGTTATGTTCCTTATGATGATGTATGTTTATCTTTCCCGTGGCTTTACGTGTTATGTTAATGAATGCAATGAAAGTATTATGTAACGTAAAGTGAAAGATAAAGGAAAGAGGAACATGAAGTAAGAGTGCATGCATTAATGAGTAATGAAAGTAGAGATAGTCTTGTAAGCAGGGCATGTACATCAGGGTCTTTCTTTGTGATTAACCATTTTCATAGAACTATTGCTGCATACCTTAGGTACTGTGACCACGAGGTGCGATGCACCATTATAGAAGGTCTATAATAGGCCTAGGTCTAGAACCACGAACAGAAATATATCGCATAGTAAACAGACATTCATACCTTAGGTACTGTGACCACGAGGTGCAATGCACCGTTATAGAAGGTCTATAATAGGCCTAGGTCCAAAACCACGAACAGAAAGGTATCGCATAGTAAACAGACATTCATACCTTAGGTACTATGACCACGAGGTGCGATGCACCGTTATAGAAGGTCTATGGTAGGCCTAGGTCCAGAACCACGAACAGAAAGGTATTACATATTGCATAGTAAACCTAAATCTTACCCTAGGTACTGTGAGCATGAGGTGCGATGCACCATTATAGAAGGTCTATGATAGGCCTAAGTCCAGTACCATAAACAGCAGGGAATGGTTTATGGTTGTCAGAAGGGAAAAGTAAAGCATGAAAGACTAAAGAAGATAATAATGATATTATATGTATGTACGTATGATGTTTGATCACGAGTGAACGTAAAGTATAGTATGAATTTGAAAGAAAAGTATGTTTTATTTATAAAACTAGAACTCACTCACCAACGCTGACTTTTATACATTTTCAGTTGGCAGGTAAACGTTGCTAGGGATGGCACGAGGCGGCTACTTAGCTCTTTTGGGATGGCATTCTTTTGTTAATGTTTTTGCATTATAAGGTGAACGAATAATGTTTTGAAATGAACGCTTGTATTAACTTGCAAAAACATTTGTAATGATATGAAAAGTTATATTTTATTTATGTTTCCGCTGCACAGTTTTCGTAAGGCAAATGTAATTATAATGTTTTATGTGCAATGAATGACCGACTGTGAGGTCTCCGGGAACGGAGCCTTACATGATTACCAAAAAAACTAATAATGTTAACTTTTAGTTATATAAGATTGTTGAAGAAAAATAAACTAAATGTTTTGAGTGCCTGTAAATATATCCTGAGTTGTGATTAATTTCGGCCAATATATGAAAATTTGAATTATTTTTAATGCGATAACCTATTATAAAACGACATTTCAAAATAAGATATAATTGAAAATGCGTAGTAGAAAAGACTATAACTAATAAAAGAATTATATAAACTTTTTAAAATTTTGTCTTTAATTTTTTTTGTTTTATAAAAACATTTTATTTCAAAAGAAACCATTTTAAAGGAATGATTTTTTTTATAAATTTCTAATTGTAATTCATAAATTTATTTTTTTTTGTTTCTCAAAATTATACCTTTTAAAAAACATTAATTTTAAAATATTTTGTAATTTTAAAAAAAGTTTGATGTTTGTACAAAAGTTTTATTCTATAAATATTTATTTATTTATTAATAACACTAATAAATAGATCACTTTTTTAATAAATTAGAAAAACTATTTATAATGTAAAAATTATAAAATAATATTATTAGTAATTTATATAATTATTTAATAGAAGAGAAAAACGAAAAACCTTAATGAGGGAAATGGGATCAAAACGAAAAATTTTGATGAGGGAAATGGGATGTTGTTACACGCTCTCTTAGTTACTATATATTAAAATACTAAAATTTATATTTTATTTTTAAAAAAATTGAATGGTCCACATCAATTGATTAAGAAAGTTAAGTTCTCATAATTAAGATTCCTAGCCCTCATAAATGTATTGGTATATAAATCTTTAATATTTTACACTCATCTATAGTATAGACCCAACTACATTAGTTTTAGAGTAAATTACATTTTTCATCCTTTAGGTTTATAGCAAATTTTAAGTTTCGTCCTTAAACTAAGAAAATTACAGTAAACATAATTTACGTTTAAAAAGGTTTGCAGGTTTCATCATTTCCTTTAATGGACGTTAAGTTTGTCCGTTAAATCCAGTCATGTGGCTTGTACATAAGGATATCTTAGACTTTTTACTATGATAAGGACTAATCTTGTAATATGATAAAACAATATAAAAACCAAATGTATACTTCATTTGCCTTCTCTCCACCTCCAATCACTCGGCCAACACCCTCCTTAACTGATCTCCACCTCCATTCACTCGACCATCACCACCATCCCGACCCTATCCCTTGCTACGATGGTGTCCACCTTCATTTACCCTCTTTCTTCACTTGGCCACCACCACCATCATAACCAATCCCCTTTTCCAATGGTCTCGGCACCACCACCATCGTGATCGATCCCCTGTTCCGATGGTCTATGTCACCACTGTCACCATGACCCATCGCCTACTCTGGTGGCCTTAACTTTGTTGCATGGTTGGGTCATTCGGGTGGATATAGTGACCTAGTTTCACTAGGAATGCAACTCTTGTACCCTTACCCAACCCTCCACTCTTGAACCAAATATGACCTCCCATAAGATTACAAACTTGATAACATATATTTATCAACTCTTTTTGGAAGATTATGAATAATACAAAGACAAGATTTAAAAAATGAATTTTGGGATTATTAATACCTTTTGCAAATCGCGAGTCCAAGGCCTGCACCACTATTATCTCGGTTGATGCGTTGTGAGGCTCTGCAATTTTGTGAAAATATGCGGACAGTCTTGTTGTTTGATGCCAGACCCAGAGTCCTTAACCTGCATTGATATCATACAAGGTTTTAAATTTGTTTGGCAAATGTGTTTTATTACTGAAAGTGAAATGACCAATTTGCCTCATGACGACTAGACTTAACTGCAGTACTGTTGAAGAATGTAGATTTACAACACAACAACACAAAGAGGAGATTAACTAAAACTTAATCAAACAGTAAATTGGATTAACCAAGGTAAGACACTAAGAACACAAGTAATATAAGAGACAAAACACAAAGAACACAAGTATATGGTTTTCAAGATTGCAGTATATTGCTTTCTCTATATTGTATTACAAGTGTTACAAAGCATATATGAAAGATACAAGAACATGAGATACTTATACTACATCCTACAGCCGGTTATACTTTGAAAGCCAGCTGGATACAATTGAGTAGACACAAAACAAAATCAATTGTAGAGTCAAAAGGCAGATTGCCTTTTGACTTGTGACTATGACATGCCATAGCTCATATCCTTATCTATTACAAAAAGGATAAAGTACATAAAGTAGAAAGTTACAGACTCAAGATCTTAATGTACAGTTACCAAAAGCATGGACCTTTTCACCAACTCCTGTAAGTTGGTGACCTTACAGAGGTGCAGCGGAAAGGTGTGCACCTTTATGGAAAAGTACATCAGATAAAGCATGTATTAAAAGTCTTCGGAAGAAATTTGTCTTCATAAGTTGAAGCTTCGGAAGACTTTGTCTCTAAGGCTTCGGAAGACTTCATATTTGGCTTCGGAAGATATTGGTCTTGGCTTTGGAAGATTTTACACTTGGAGTATTTTCTGTTGCATGTGTAAAACTTCCTAAGCATTCTTCTTCAATACACTTGTGCAGCATGCAGGATAGACATTGGATGTTTAGGTTGCATCAGCCTCTTCATTAATCTCTACAAACTCCCCCTAAGTTGATGTTACCAAAACACTTAGTAGACTTCAGATGTCAATAGTCCTCATTAGGATGATCACCAATCCTTTCTTCATAAGTGATTAGGATCCTTCAGACTATCAAAGTGTCTTCTCATATCAAGAGGTCATGCAGAGGCAACTGAAACATATCTTGTCATGTGTAAATGTCTTCAGTGCCTTGATCTCTAATGACATGCCATCTTTCTGGATTTGTGGTGTATGTCCAGACAAGATGGGTCTTCCTGATGCTAGAGGAGCTGTTTGAATTGGAGTTGATGTAGCATCCTCTGGCTGCACAACCTCAAGATGTTCTGACTCATCCTGGGGTTTAGAAAGGGTGCAGTCTTCTTCTCCTTTGGCTTTGGTTTAGAAGCCATCCTCTTCTTTCTCTTATAGGTTTTAACTGAGAAGACTGGCCTGCAACACCAAATTGATCTTCACTGTCTTTCTCAGTTGGGACTTCCTCCTCTCAGGCTCAGAAGGAGAGGGTGGTTGACCCTGTTGTGGATCAAAAGATGAAGCTTGCTGAGTTTCAACAGGAGTCCAGGTTTGTGTTTCTGGTTTGTTCAACCTTAACCTCCACTTCAAGTGGGGCTTGACTTGGAGTGGAGTGTAAGTCAATGAGCTCTCCACTTTTGATCTTCTACTTGATCACCCTTATATGCTCATCCATAGTGGATAAAGACATGGGGCCAAGTCTCTTCTGGAGAATCCATATAGTTTCAAGAAGCTTATCATCTTGTGCCTATCAGCAGACTTCTTCATGCTCTTTTGGATGATGGCTCTTGATTTTGCAGCTTCTTCCCTTAGTTTCTTCTTAGTTGTCTTTCTGTCCTTGATTTATCTCAAGTTCAAGCTGTTTTAAGTACTCAAACTCAACATAGTCATAGGACAAGGGAAGGAGTGCATCTGCTTGATAGAAGCCTGTGGCACTCAAGTAGTTGATCATCTTGATCCTCTCTTCTTCTTTGTCTACCTGAGGTTCTTGTTGAACCACATCTTCTTGTGCAGGACTTTCTTGAACTGGGGAGAGGGTAGGCATATCCTTGTACGGTCTTTTTCTTGTTCTCTCTTCTTTGACTTGTACTAGAAGCTCTACATCTTTTGGCTCCATCTTCTACTTTGACCTTTCTAGATCAACCAGTTCATTCAGCTCTTCTAAGGGGAGAGAGATGACAATGTCTATGTCATAGTTCCTTGTCTGCAGGTAATTATCCTGACTGCCCTTAACTCATCATCTGAGTATATGGTCTGGGGGCAGCCCTGATAGCAGACTCCATGAGTCTTGAAGACTCAATAGAGGAACTTTCTCCCCTCGGCCTCCTTTTCCTCTCTCTCTCTCCTCCTCCCAATCTCCTCAGATGTCATCTTTCTTTTCCCTTTGTCACTCACAAACCTTTGTGACTCAGGGTGGAGAGAGCTTTGGCCTTCATTGCTTGTTGCAGCATCTAAGCTCTGGCCAGAAAGAGGTTTAGAAGCACCTTCACCAGCAGGTGTCTCAATAGGAGTGTGGATCTCTGTAGCAGTTGATGATGATGAGACAGGGGTCTTGGGTTCTTCCACTGGGCCTTCAGTCAAGGTTTCCCCTATAAAGCTAATCTTAGGGTCTGCCTCAACATCCAGTTGACCGATGGCTTTGCCTGATTGCCTAAGTCTCTTTCTTAAGTTGAACTCTGTAGTGATCCTGTCTTGGTTTTTTTAAGCCAGTCTGTCAGCTTGTCTTGATTTGCTTGGGTTGACAAGTGGCATGTTGACTAAATCCAGACCTTCATAGTAGTTCAAAGTCTGAAAATTGAAGACTTCTTGATGTCCTTGAACTCTTATAATGATTAGGGCTTTCCTGATGTTGTCATACCTCCACCCAATGATGTGATTGGAAGATGGTGAAGATGACATAGCCCTTGGTATCCCATCCTTAGACAGACTCTGTTTGAAGGAGTCAGTGTAGTCCACATCAATGTGAATTTGAGGAGGTTGCTGAGAATGCACAATTGCAAGTGAGGATGGTGAGTCCTCATGTCCACTCTCTCTGAAGAACTCCCAGGTTCTGTCTGTAACTAACTTCTCCCCCCCTTTTTGTAGCATCACCCACTTGCATAGGTGAGTTGGAAGATAGGTCAATCACATCCACAGGTTCTTGTGTTCCTGGTTGAGCACTTCTTAAGGGTTTCCCACTAGTTTTTCCTTAAGATATGAAATCTCAAGTTGCTGATCATTGATCCTTTTGTGTAAGGTAGTCACCTGAGATTCAAGGTGACTAACCTTTGAGACTAAATAGGTGCATGTTTTAGTCAGTTGTGCACCTTTAGTCTCGAATTCCCTCATCTTCATCAAAAGACTCGTTGGGGGATGAGATGACTGGACCAAAGTCCTCTCTCTCACCACCAGCTTCAGGTTCTTGCTGCTGGTTTTCCTCTGCTCACTGGCAATCTCAGTTGAGATTTCAGTGGGATGAGTTACCATGGTTGAGGTCTTAATGATGTAATCACTTTTAGAAGTTAGAGCCTCTTCCATATGGACATCCTGAACAGGTTCAGAATGTCCACCTCAGTTGTAGGTGACTGATGTGGGATAGATATAGGAGACTCAGGAGCATTCATCTCTTTTGAGTAGGGGTAAAGAAGAGAGACTCATTATACTCACTGAAACCTAGATCTTCATCAGTATAGAAGTCAAGGTGGGAATTGGTTGTTTGAGATCTATAGGCTGGGGATGGTAACTGTCCCCTGAAGGTTGATCACTTGAGTGTTGAGACTCAGAGTGATGGCTTAAGGCAGTTGGGCTAATGAGCTCATCAGGCTGAGCATGAGGAACTCGCACTGATTCTTGAAGAGATGGAGTGGTCTGCTCCTCAGGAGAAGTGGGAGCTCCAGTGTCCACTTCTTTTTGTATGGGTGAGTATATGGGGGCCTCCACAGACTGAATAGCCTGAGCAGGGTTTCGTTTGGATTTTCTTTGGTAAGTGATGGTGATTTGAGGCTGTGTGGGTGGTTGGGAGGTAGCAGGTGTGGGCTCAACACTAGCTTGTGCTACTAGGTTGTCACCTTGAGCAGTGAGCTCTAACATTTTTGGGACAGGGTTGTTTCTACCCCAGAGAAGCCAATAGTGGGCTTCCTCAGTATTTTAAAGATGACGGGCTTCATCTGTCCCAATTTAAGAATGTTACCTGTTTCCCTCAACTGTGAGCCCAGTTCACAGTTAAGAATGTACTGGACATATCTAGGAAACATGTAATACTTTAAGGAGTCTAAATTAGCAAGAAAATTTGTATAAACAAACTGAGAATACCTGAATTTGACCCCCTGAACCATTCCATGATTATGAAGGAGAGATCCTCAGGAATCTAGTCCCATCCACCATGCTTGTTTTATAAGCTGTGGATGACCATATGGAGCAGGAATCTCCATTGGGATGAGACATTCCATTTCCTAAAGGTCTTTACAAAGAAATCTCCCTCATATCCCATCTGCTCAAAGGAATGATTGACAGATTCCTTTGGTAAGAACACCTCACCTTCTTCATCATCCAGCTGAAAATGCATGTTGATGATGGCCGGAGTGATGAAGACTGTTCTCTTCTGCACTGTGGCAGACAGTTCCTTCTCCCCATCCATAACAACCTCTTGGCAGGTCTTCCAGAATTCAAGCAGATGATCCTCATAGAGGGAGGATCAATGGTTAGGGAGGTGAAGTAGTTGACAGAGCTAAGAAATGACAAACCTCTGAGAAATGAGGATCTTTCACAGAGTAACAGAGCAACCTGATTGTGTTGTCTGTGTAGCTGCATGGCAAGTTGGGATCATTTCTGTGAGCAAGGTTGGCCATTTTGAGGTAGCTTAGAGATGAAGAAAGAAAGAAGAAAGAAATTTCAGAGAGAATTTGGGTTTTTAGGTTGGAGGAAGAACAGATGATAGAAAGAGGGGGAAACCGTTGGGTTTATATGTGAGAGAGATTTCAGATAAAGTTTAATGAAAAGGATAAACTTTGAAATCCGGATGTCGGTCCACCTCTGAAAAAGTAGTTTACTTTTGCTCAAAAAGAAGTTTTCTTAGAAGTCAAAAAGCTTCCGAAGGTTTATTATCTTCGTAAGTTTTAATTAAAAAGCTTCCGAAGCTAAAATGACTTCGGAAGAATTTCCTGAGAGTTTTTGAGAATTTTGCTTTGGAAGAGAAATTAAAACTTGAATGCTTTGTATATAAGACAACAAAGCTTTCGAGAGTTAATTTTGCTTCGGAAGTAAATGGTCCTTGAAAATAAGTAAGTGTCTGAGACAGGTATTTAAGCTTCGGAAGATAAATCTGAAAGCTCTTTTGAAGGTAAATTTCTTAGACAGTTATTTATGTTGAAGGCATGATTTGCTTCCAAAGTTAAAAGCATAACTTCCAAGTATCAGAAATTTTCAAAAATCTAAGGAAAGTCTTCAAAAAGAAATTTTCATCCAAAGAAAACATGAGCTTATGAAAGTGATGAACTAGACAACTTAGGACACACATATTTTAAGAAATAATAAGAATTAGTTTTAAGAAAAGCTTACTCAAAGTTTATCATCCCAATAGCTGATATTAGATATTAAATCTATGTTCATCAAAAGCCTTTGTAAACAGATCAGTATTGTTCATCTGTGTAAACTTTGACTAGTTTAATTAATCCCTTTTCATAGTTATCTCTTATTAAATGATACCTGATATTGATGTGCTTTGTCTTGAGTGCTGCACAGGATTCTCTGTGATTGAGATAGCACTGTGTTGTCTATGTGAATGGGAGTCTCCTTGAAGTTTAACCCATAGTCCAACATCTGTTTCTGAATCCAAAGTACTTGAGCACAACAGCTTGCAGCAGCAATGTATTCAGCTTCAGCAGTTGATGCAGAGACACAGGATTGTTTCTTTCATTCCATGAGACAACCCTTCCACCAAGGAATTGACATCCCCCAGATGTAGACTTTGCAGTCATGTTACAGCCAGCATAATCACTATCTGTATAAGCATACAGATTGAAGTCATGATTCTTGGGGTACCATAAACCAAGTGTTGAAGCATCTTTGAGGTATCTTAGAATCCTCTTGACAGTGATGAGGTGAGATATCTTAGGTTTGGCTTGATATCTTGCACAGATGCATGTAGCAAACATGATATCAGGCCTGCTAGCAGTAAGATACATAAGAGACCCAATCATAGCCCTGTATAAGTGCTCATCTACACACTCCCCCTCCAGATCAGGTCCAAAGGAGGTTTCTGGCTATGGGTGTCTTAGCAATCTTACAGTCATGTTGAACCTCTTGAGTATCTCCTGAACATACTTTGACTGACTTATGAAGATGTCATCTTCAACTTGCTTCACTTGAATTCCCAGAAAGAAATGAGTTCCCTCATGGCACTCATTTCAAATCTGTTTCATCAGCTTCTCAAAGTCTTTACAGAGCTTTGGATTAGTTGAACCAAAGATGATGTCATCCGATACACTTGACTAGCAATATGTCATTTCCCTGTCCTTTGATGAAGAGAGTTCCATCTATAGTACCTCTCCCATATCCATGTTTACAAAAATACTCAGATAGTGTCTCATACCATTTCCTGGATGCCTGATGTAGCCCATAAAGAGCTTTGTCAAGCTTGCAGACATAATCAGGATGATCAGGTCTACAAAACCAGGTGGTTGTTTGACATATACCTCTTCATCAATCACTCCATATAAAAAGGCACACTTCACATCAAGCTGAAAAACCTTAAAGTTCTTGGATGCAGCAAATGCCAGGAATATCCTAACAGCTTTTAATCTTGCCACTGGAGCAAAGACATCAGTGTAGTCAATCCCTTCTTCTTGTGTGTATCCTTGAATAACCAGTCTAGCTTGTTCTTGATGATGATGCCTCTATCATCTTTCTTATTCCTAAACACCCATTTGGTTCCAATGGTAGTCTTCCCAGAAGGAAGAGGACAAAGATTCCAAACTTTCTGCCTTTTGAATTGAAGCAGCTCTTGTTGCATAGCTTTAACTCAACTTCTATCCTTTAGAGCCTCATCAACTTCTTTGGCTCTATCTGGGACAAGAAACAAGAGTGAAGACAAACATTTGCTTCATGGGTTTGTCCTCTTGTCTTACCCTGTGACAACATCTCCAATGATGTTTGTGGTGGGGTGAGACTTGTGGATCCTAAGCTGAGGGATCACAGCAAGTTACTGAGAGAGATCTAAATTAAAAAAATTTAGATATGGCATAGATGTTTATCCCACCACATCAGCACACTTCTCAAGAGGTACTTGATCCAGCAGCAGTGTGTAACATCATTGATTTCATCTATGGTGTGATTAGTGGCATCAAGAAATTCTTGGTCACTGTCACCACCACCATTGTTGTCTTCCATAATTGAAGGTTCTTATCTGGGTGTGGAGCCTCTGAGCTGGAATTGAAGGCACCGTAGATGTATCAGCTGAGTTTGTCATTGTAGTGCTGATAGAAACCTCATTAGCAGAAGTAGTTCCAACTGGAGCTGAAGATGTATGACTTGAAGGGTCTTCTTAGCTCAAATCTTGAATCAGGATCACCTGTATTTAAATTTTCTGCAGATCCTGAAACATTCTCACAAGATTTGTTAAAACAGTTGGTAACTAAGTCAAGATCAAATAACCAATCCGGACCAGAGCCAGCAACACAGGTGGTGTGTTCATTGAAAGTCACATTAGCTGACTCCTCAACAACTCTAGTTCTAAGATTGTATACTCTGTAAGCCTTAGCTTGAGAAGAGTATCCAATAAAGTGTCCATCATCTGATTTCTCAGCAAACTTGGCAATTTGATCTTTGGTATTCAAGATGGTGCAAGGACATCCAAATGACCTGAGAAAACTAATGAAAGGTTTCCTCTTGTGCCAAAGTTCATAAGAATATTGCCATGAGTCTTAACACTAAAACTATGTTGTGCACATAGCAGGTAGTGTGATTGTCTCTGCCCAGAAGCTGATAGGTAGCTTAGAGTCAGACAACATGGTTCTTGCAGCTTTAATCAGTGTCCTGTTTCTCCTCTCAGCAACACCATTCTGCTAAGGAGTCCTGGGAGCACTGAATTGTCTTGTAATACCCTTTTCATCACAGATGTATCAAGGATTGGTTCTTAAATTTAGTTCCTTGATCACATCTTATGATCTTGACCTTGTGATCAGATTGATTCTCAATCTTTAAGATGAAATTCTTCAGAATCTCAGGAGTCTCATCCTTAGTTTAAGGAAGAAAACCCAGGTGAATCTTGTAAAGTCATCTGTGATCACTAAACAGTAAGAGGACATTCCTAAATCATTACACTGGTGGGGCCAAAGAGATCCATATGTAACAAGTGTAGGGGTGTAGTGATGGAGTTCTTTCTTAGGCTTGTGAGAAACTTATGTTGCTTCCCTTTCAGGCATGCAACACAGTGGTCATCACTTGTAAACTCTTTCTTTGGCATTCCAGTTACCAAATCATGCTTAATTAGTTTATCTGTTCTTAAAGTTTACATGGCACATTCTTTTATGCCATAGGAAAGACTCATCACTATTTGCTTTAGACAGAAAGCATGAAACTTCTCCAGAGAGAGAGGTTTCTTGCAATCCATCTTGTACATGTTCTTTCCTGGGGACTCTAAGCAGGATATGCTCATGAGGAATGACCACACCAGGCTTAAGAACGATGCACTCATGCTCAGTAAAGAGCATGTTATGACTCTGATCAAAAATTGAGATACACTCAGAAGATTGTATCCAAGCTCCTTGACAAAGTTTACCTTTTCTATGATGAGCTTACCATTATGACCTTGCCCCTTCTAGAAATGTAATCACCTTCATCTCCTCCAAAAGCAACTGGTCCTCCATCAATCCTTTAAAGTTCTGTAGTAGTGACCTATTGCCTGTCATGTGCCTGGAAAGCCGCTGTCTATGATCCATACATTTTTGTTGTCTTCAGTTGTCCCTGCACAAAGAAAATGATTAGTTACATTTAGAAACCAAGCTTGCTTGTCTTGGGCTTATTTATAGAAGGTAATTCATAGTAATAGATCCTATGTTGTACTAAGAGGATCTTGAGCTGTGTTGATGGAGAAATCTCAGTCACTTGGTCTTTCTTAGATATCCACACCACCTTTGGAGTCTTGGACTTGACCTTCAAAACTTCAGAAGCTTTTGAAACTTCAGAAGTTTTGATGACTGATCCTTCGGAAGATTCTGCAGACACTACAGCAGACTTTAGTGCTTGGAAGAACTCTTTCTTCCAAGACCAATTTCTCTTCCGAAGGTAATTTGCCACTTGCCTGCTTCTTAGATTTTGAGCTTTCGAGAGGGAAACATATTTTCCTTCGGAAGCTTGAATATTCTTGAGACCCTTGAAGTCTTTGTTTTGGTCATATGGACAGTACCTTTAGGATTGTAAGGACAATCCTTACCAATGTGAGTGGTGCTGTCACACATGACACAATTCATCTTCTTCTTCACAAGAGCCTTTTCCTAAGAACAAGACTGTCTTTGGTCACATCCCTTCTCCACCTTCATCTTTGCTTGGGTTGAGAATTGTGCTTGGAGTTTGATGGTCCAGGTTGTGCAATAGTGTTACACAGCAGATCAGTCTTCTTCTTGTTACTGAGATGAGTTGAACAAGAACCAGAACTCTTAGCAGAAGAGTTTTGGTTGATGTCTTCAGTCCCTACCACTTTAAACCCTGCAGAGATGAAAACTTATTTCTGCTTAGAGTCAAAAGTAGCCTGATCTCTTGAGCCTCCTTGCCTTTCTTTTGCTCTTTCTGATCAAGTTCTTTCTCATGGACTTGGTCATCACAGTCTTCTTTCTCCTCAGAAGGATAGTGACCCTTCTTGGAATCCTCCTTTTCACTCTTCTTAGAGGAATTCTTCATTATCTCTTCTTCATCCTCCTCACTCATAGGATCTATGAGAGGAAGCTCATCTCACAAGTTCCACACCTAGGAGATCTTACAGACAAGATTGTGTGTGGAGGAGCTATCTCATTGGATCCCAGTCCCTGTCTGTTTTGATAGCACACTTTGTTATACAGGGATGAGGATATCATGTTCTTGAAGGTCTCTTCTTCAAGAACACTCTTTTCTGTCCTGGCTTTGCTGATCACAAGCTCAGCCTGGCACTTAGTTAACTTGGTTATGAGATCTTTGATTTGAGTCCTAAAATCTGTGTGTTCATGTTTTAGAACTGAAATGGTTTTCTCTAGGTCCTCTATCTTCAATTTATAATCATTTTCAGACTTTCTAAAATCAGATTTTAAAATGTTTAAGGACTCAAGGTCAGATCTCATCTCCAGGTTATAGGACCTGTATCTGTTAACTTTAGCAATGCATTCAGGAGTATAAAGATGTTCCAATACCTTGGCATCATCATGATCTGCCATCAATGCTTGGTTAGGAGAAGTATCTTCCACCTGAAAGCTCCAGTCAAAGCCTCCTTCTTCAACAGCAACAGCAGCCTGCTGCTTTGACTTCTCATTCTGGAGAGCTTTGTCAGTGTAGTTTGGTCTGGACTGTGTTTGGCCACCATTTGCTCTAGGTGCCTTACACTCTCTAGCAAAGTGGCCCATCAAGTTACAGTTGTAACACTTTACTTTGCCTTTGTCCAGGCCAAACTTTCCACTGGTTGCATTGCTTGGGAAATTCCTTCCAGTCCTCTTGTAGAACTTCTTGGCTCTGTGAGTGAGAAGAGCCATCTGCTGGACTATTTCCATGTATTCCAGATTATCTGGGTGAATACAGTCCAGGTCTTCAAGAGTGAAAAGAGAGTTGCCATAGCTTTCATCAGAAGACACAAAAGCTTGAGAAGAGCTTGTCTCTTGGAATGGGCATCCTTGAGTGTAGTTCTCCCTTGGTGTCTCTGGGAAGGTGATGAAAGGACCCTTTGGTGAGTTGTCAGGGTAGCATAAGAGATGATGTTTGGGTTCTATGCTATCCCTTTCAACCACATGTAGGGCTGAACCCATTTGATTGTTAGAGTTGCCAGATGAACCTTGCATGTTCATCTCCATCTGGTAGCCACTGAGAATCCCATATAACTCTATCAGAGTAAGAGTTTTGAGATTTTCAGTTCTCTTGATCACCACACAGTAGTGTGTCCATTGCCTAGGAAATGAGGACATGAACTTCCTTACAATGTCTCTATTCTCAAGAGAAACTCCTCAATCCACTAGGGTATCCACAATCTCAACATACCTGAAGTACTGCTGAGTCATGGTTTCACCTGTTTTGAAAGTGAAGTTTTCAAACTGCTGCTTCAAGAGATCCTTCTTGTTCTCCTTGGCTTCAGAGGAACCCTCATACATCAGTTTTAGTACATCCCATAACTGCTTGGCTATTTTGCACTTCTTGAAACCTCTGTACACAGAGTTTGGAAGGGCAATTTGAAGAGCTGTCATGGCTTTTCTGTCAATCTCTACTCTCTTTCTATCTTCATCAGAGTAGTTAGCCACATCTTTTAGGATCATACCAGCACCAGTAGCAGAAGGGGTGCTGGGTATGAAAGGTCCATTCTCAATAGACTCCCACATTCTTGAATCAAGAGACCTGATGAAACCTTCCGTTCTCAAACACCAGGTATCAAACTCATCAAGAGTGATCAGTGGGGACTTGTTCATGGTTCCAGTTTCCATATCAGTCTTGGAAATGGCTGCTATTTGAAAAGTTTAGTATTTGTGGTGTGTGAGGGATCTTAAGATGGTGAGATCTTATATCAAGAGCCTGAAAAGCTCTGATACCAAATGCAGGACGTTGAAGGGTATAGATTACAACACAAAGAGGAGATTAACTAAAACTTAATCAAACAGTAAACTGGATTAACCAGGTAAGACACTAAGAACACAAGTAATATAGAGACAGAACACAAAGAACACAAGTATATGGTTTTCAAGATTGCAGTGTATTGCTTTCTCTATGTTGTATTACAAGTGTTACAAAGCATATATGAAAGATACACGAACATGAGATACTTATACTACATCCTACAGCCGGCTATACTTTGAAAGCCAGCTGGATACAATTGACTAGACACAAAACAAAATCAATTGTAGAGTCAAAAGGCAGATTGCCTTTTGACTTGTGACTATGACTTGTCATAGCTCACATCCTTATCTACTACAAAAAGGATAAAGTACATAAAGTAGAAAGTTACAGACTCAAGACCTCTATGTACAGTTACTAAAAGCATGGACCTTTTCACCAACTCATGTAAGTTGGTGACCTTACAGAGGTGCAGCGGAAAGGTGTCCAGCTTTATGGAAAAGTACATCAGATAAAGCATGTATTAAAAGTCTTCGGAAGAAATCTGTCTTCATAAGTTGAAGCTTCGGAAGACTTTGTATCTGAGGCTTCGAAAGACTTCATATTTGGCTTCAGAAGATATTGGTCTTGGCTTTGGAAGATTTTACACTTGGAGTATTTTCTGTTGCATGTGTAAAACTTCCTAAGCATTCTTCTTCAATGCACTTGTGCAGCATGCAGGATAGACATTGGATGTTTAGGTTGCATCAGCCTCTTCATTAATCTCTACAAACTAAAAATATTAACGTCTGTTACCGTAAAGGACGTAAACTGTTATAAAGTTTAAACGTAAATGATATTTACTGTAATTTTTTGAGTGCAATACGAAACCTGAAATTTGCTATAAACCGAAAAACAAAAAAGTGTAGCTTACTCTTAGTTTTAATATGCATATACATGAATTACATGAAATCTAGGATGGGCAACATTTTTGTGGATAAGCCGAAAAGTTAAATACATGTACAAATAGTTAATATATAGATAATTTCTAGAGAGGTAATTTGAAAATAGTCTATAATTGTAGATTTTTTTAATTTTTTTAGTTTTATAAACGCATATATATGATATTATTTTTTTTTAAATTACATCATAAAATCAAACATTTTATTTTTTTAATTTAAGTAAAGTAGTGCTATATTTTTTTAATTAAATCAACATTTTTTTAAACACATCTATGTGTTGTGCATATAACTTGTATGATTATTAATTGCATAATTATGGACATAACTTGCGTAGTTATCATATAATTTGTGTAATTATAAATATAACTTGCTTAATAACGTAAGTAATTTTAACTTGTGTATAATAAATATACTTTGCGTAATTATGTATCTTATATGTGTAACTGTGACGCGTACGAAATTACTCCTACGCTAAAAGAACACATGTCACGATCTGGTGATTTCGTACGCTTGACACATAAATTAAAGTGTAGTAACCAGCCCTACTTCTATATATATGTGATACGTGTATTTTTAGGTACACTAGCTTACAAGAGCAAATGGATTATTAGTGTGAAATGGTTACGTTAAATAACTTTAAGAGTCAAGTTGTTGACTAGGTTAGTTAAAAGAAGTCGAGTATAAAGGAGCCATTCGTACTTGAATAATAGAAAATGAATAATTTCTCTTCTTCTGTTCAAACCAGTCTTGGATCCAATTAATTACTTGGTTCAGAAACGCTTCTTAATCCTTGTTTCTATGTTGGTAATTTAGTGTTTGACCATTGAAATTCAATTTCAAATCACCTAAAATCTCCAATCGAATACGAAATGATCCATTATATATGGATTGCATCAGCATGAAACTGGATTAAGCGAAAGATGTGGCTCTAGTGGTAGAAAGTGTAACACCTTGTTTTTCATAAACCCTTTATATTGTGAGATTAATCCCAATCATTCACCAAGTTACTATAGTTAATTAATGGGTTAGTCTTGTAAATAGTGTAACATTATGTTTAAGTCTATCATGTAAATATTACAGGTTCCTATTGTTAAAACAAATAGATAGAAATTATACCTACGTATAAAGGGAGACTTCGATTTATCAGGGATTGTGTCGATTCATCCATATCGAGAGTGTATGTGTGAGTGTGTATATATATATCTTTTATTCTAATAAAAGAATAACTTGAGGTGTCATGTGGCAGCACCACAATCATTTTCATCAAAATTTTCTTGTCTTTCTCTTATATTAATAATTACCATAATTACTAATAATATTATTTAACATTCTTTTACATTTAATAATTTAAAAAATTATTAATGTTATTTCTAAATAAATATTTTTTATAAAATAATATATTTTCTAAAGCATAAAACTTTTTAAAAAATACAAAATATTTTAAAAAGTGGTCCTTTTAAAAATTCATTTTTTAAAACCAAAATAATTAATTTGGGAGTTATGATAAGAAAATTTTTAAAAATGACAATTTTATACGGCTTTTTTAGATCAAAATGTTTTTTTTTGGAAAAAAGTTAAAATAAAATTTTAAAAAGTTAATATCATTGTTTTATTAGTTATAGTCATTTTCCATACATAATTTCAATAATATACTTTATTAGAATATTGTTTTTAATTAATAAACTTTATTATATTAATATTTTATTTATTAAACTCGTGTAATACACGGGCTAACTATAGCTAGTATATATATATATATATATATATATATATATATCAAGAACAAACAGTGCTTGCAAAATTATATTTAAGCTTCTATTGAACTTGATTATCAATTGTTCGTGTATCATTATCTTGGCTTGGTCAACAATGCAACATACAAACAGTGCTTAAAGATTTAATGACGTCTACAAACAGTGCTTGTAATTATCCAAATGTAGTTTTGGTTTAAAAGTATGATCCAAATAAAAACCCACTTGAGTTTATGTATATGCAACGGATTTATGCAAAACACATATAAAAGCACATATGAATATTTGCCTACACTATGCATCATATATAGTAACAAACTAGCAATATATAGTAACAAACTAGCAACCTAACTACAAAGCATATATAAATACTACACCTAAAATACAGAGTGAAAACACTAGAAGAAATGTAACAACCACTTCATCTAAGTATTTTTAGTGGTTCTAAACGAAGAATAGTAAACATGTTATTGTTCATCTTTATATTTAATAAAACATTATTTATCTCTTTTAATATTTTAATATTTATTGAAAGTGATTGTGAGTGTAAGAAAAAGAAAATATTATGATAAATTAAAGTATAAAAAATATTATTTTATTAAAAATAATATAGAAAAAATAATAATTTTTAATGTAGTACAAATAAAATTAAATAGTAGTTTGTGAATGCTATCATAACCTTTTACAGCCATTATTTAAAATATAAGACATATAATTACGTAAAAACAGAATGGTATATTCTTTTGTGATTGCACGTAGGTTAAACTTTAAAGCATTTGTTTAATGGGCTAGGGTCTAAAGTTTTGGAGCCTTACGAACCCAACTCAATATAAAATTCATATACTAGCTACTGTTTGTCACTGTTGAAAACTAGAAAGAGGACTACACCATACTTTACAATTCATAACCAAAAGCCCACAACCCTTATTCTCTATCTCTCAGCAATAATCTGACACAAAATGATATCATTTGGCTTGATCTGTTTTGTTGTGTAACTACTACTGTTACTATTCACATGATCTAGGATAGGCCCACTAATTGTTTCATCAGTTATAAGGATATTAAACTTCGCTTAATCAACCCGAACCCATATTAGAAAGAACACGATTACTAGAGCCTGAATCTCACAAAACTCGAACCCGTTCATGGGCATGAACAATTTTTAATTATGTTGTGGCAATTAATGATCATGGGCAAATTAGAAAGAACATGGTTACCCGCTTAATTTTTTGGGTGTATGAATGGTATTAAACTTGTGGCAATTAATGATCATGGGCATGAACAGATTTCAATTATGTTGTGGCGTATGAACATTATTCAACTTTTCAATTCTTTGAAAATAAAACACAAATACCCGATACTGACTAAAACCAATCCGATTACATCCTAACCAAATAATTTGAAAACCAATTATACATACTAATTTGGTTCGGTATTTAACTGAATAAAATAATGTGGATTTTTTATAGATTTAGTTTTTAAAATATGGTATTAATTGTATTCATACATGCACATGTGTATATTCACTCGTGATCAAGCAACACATGCCCATGTGTATGTATACCAGTATATAGAAGGTGCATGTGTGCACAATGTTATATTTACAAAAATAGTATAGAACAACATATAACAAAAAGATTTGGGTTAGAGTAAAAAGCTCATGATTCACAACTTAACATATATGTGTGTATGATTGATCATTATATTCCAATGACATCTTAATTACTGATTATTAAAACAACTAAGAGATTGTTGGATTAAACCTCACTCAAAATAAATTCATCTAAAAAAATTTTACACGAAAATTAAAATAAAAACAAAAACAAAAAGCTTTAAAGTAACATGGTAACCGCATTATATGTATCTAGGAGTGCAAACGAGCCAAGCCACTCACGAGCTATTCGAGATCTGATCGATAAAAAGCTCGAAACGAGCCGAGTTTTATCGAGCTCGAGCTGAGTTCGAGCTTGAATAAAAGTTCATTTAATTATCGAGCCCAAGCCCGAGCTTCAGGTATCGATCAAGCTCGAGCCGGCTCACGGGCTTAAACGAGATTTTTGTATATTTTTTTATTTTATTTATTAAATACATTATATAAATAATATTTATTATATATGAAATTATAATAAAAACAATTTAAAATATGCATAATACTATTTATAAAATATATAATTATAAATATATATCAAAACTATATATAAAATATTAAAAATAATTTTTAAACAAATAAACGAGCTGAGCTTGAGATTGAAATAGTATTTGTCGAGCCAAGCTCGAGCTTAAAAATAATGCTCGAAACAAGCCTAAATCGAGCCCATATAAGCTCGGGCTCGGCTCGACTCGACTCGACTCGTTTACACCCCTATATATCTTACCCTAATCCATTCTCTCTCCTAAAGATACTGCTCTTAGTTTTCTAATTTTCCCATCAATTCCATGTGCATATCGTCCTTCCCAATTTCCTTATCCATAATATAATGGTGGTCTTTGATTAGTTGACCTCTTCATCTAAAAGCAACTAAATATTACTCTAATGATCGAAGAATCAATGGGTTAGTTTCTAACAGGTTTACCCAACAAAAAGATATTAGGTTCGAACAATAATCTCTTATCCAACGTCATGTTATGCTCAACCCTAATCTGGCTCCCCGTTATTGTTGTGGGTTGGCCATTTCATATGTTTACATGAAGTGAGAATCAAACCCGGGCCTCCTTTGATGAATTCAATGTCCTACAATCAAGCCACAATGGAGTGGCTTAATAAATTAGTTTTACTTACCATTTTACTGTTGCTTCAGTAAAATTAAAGGTTAGAAATTGAATCAAGGTTAATTCAAGATACATGCATGAACAATATGTCATTTTATATGTTCAGTGTTCTATGGTCGAAATTTCAAATTCTTAGAGTCTTATTATGGATTCTGCTTTATTATTGCACCTGGTCAACTTCAACTACACAATGTTGTTTTAACTAGGGGACTTGATGAAAAGTATATTTTGAAAATACGCTAGCTATGCAAATGTGTTGGTTGAAGCACTCGTACAGAGCCAGTCCCGAGAATTTTAATGCCCTAGACGAGCTGTAAAAAAGGCCCATGAACCCTAACGACTTAAATTATATAAAGTAGTTTTTTTTAATGAAAAGAAAAATTTTAACAATAAACATAGCAATACTATAGTATTACAATGACATACTATAATAGTTAACCAATAACTTGTAAGTCTCGCCTAGCATTCTTGATAGCAAATTGGTTTATAACATATTCGTAGTTTATAGTCTCTAATATTTTGATTTCGATAGCTATTATCGTTAATCCGCTAAGTATTTCTTGGGACACCGTAGATTGTAGGTAAGATTTCAAGTTTGAATAGAACAAAATTTATGGTATAAATTAGTTTGTGGACTTATATTATTTTTTTATAATTGTATATATAAAAAATTGAAAAATTTTGTGCCCCTGAACGAGTGGGCTCTAGACGGAGGTCCATTCCGCCCCTCATCAAGGCCGGCAGTGCACTCATAAGTAGCATATATGTATCTACATGTGTAAGTTGAATCATTACTCGAAAACAACAGGCTCTATGTTCATGAATTTAGAAATCGCATGTCTTCAATATTTACTTGCTTTACATATATATATATATATATGGATGTATAAATTTCATAAGGTATGTTTTAAATGTATTTTGTAACTGTTTGAGAAAAATGTGAGTGACTTTCAAAATTGACGCAAATAAAAACCACTTATCATTTACCATAACATTGTCTTTATATTTAATTTATATTAAATAACAAATAAGAATAAGTTAATTTGATTGGCTCAAATTGGGTTTTCAACTTCTTTATGAACCTATGTATTAAGTGTGGTGTTTTTATAATTTCCATAGACTTCTAAGGTTAAACTACTTTGTATACATACATAATTGTGATTAAAAAAAAATTATAGTCACATGCCTGTGGTCTTCCTTAGTAAGATCTGTATGCATACACTCCAGACCAATTAGAAACATCATAATCAAGTGACAATCAATGTTGCATGAGTTTCAATTGGTTTTCATCAGCATTTTTTTCTTTGACAACCAAAAGCGAACAAGATAGCGAGAGCTCGGTATCTGTCAAAGTGTTCTACTTTCTCGACTGATTATTATCTTGACTATGCAAAGTTTGTATTTTAATTGAACTTTAGTCAAAAATCATAACCTAAAATTGAAAAAGAATTCAGATTCAAATGAAAATGCCACTAGGGATGCCAAAAGAAGTGGTGAACCTAATGGCAACATATATTGTCAAAGGTGTCCAGTCAAACGCGCAATTGATACATCAAGACGCTTTAAGCAAGCTAGTATTCCGGCCAACACTAGTTTTTAACATCTAAGTTGCACTGAAACTAAAAGTTGGCTAGAAGATGTCTAAACTAGCATAAACAAGCTGAAAACATGTAAAACCGCTAAATATTTACGACTTGCTTCTTAAGCAACTTTGACCTAGGTGATGGGAATTTGTCCTTCATCTCTGAAGTTTCAATAGAATGATTCCTCTATCAATGTAAGACAATCAACTGCATTCGTTAGAGAACAATTTATATCGGGTCTATCTTTGCACCTAGGCCATTTATGATTAGGTTCCATTTGTTTATTTAATGAAATTTGACATCTCTTAACCTAACCCTTCACATTGGCTTGCGTGTACTTGTATGGTGTGAAGACAGTTACTTGTTTTATAGTTTAACAGTCATATCTGCATATTGTTTTGTCCACCATGTGCCTTGAGTGCATCTAGCTCCTTCGATTACGATGGCAAGTATGGAGACAAAGATATGCATGCCCTTGGTTAACTTTACATGAATTGTACATAGTTGTAAGGTTCACACACAATAAGTTGCATAAAACCTCCACAACACAACAGATAAAAAAATATTCATTGTCAATGATCAATTGCTTCTTTTGTATTATAACTTTAATATTCAAAGCGGTCAAGGTCAAGGGAGTCAAAATAATTGAACGCAGTCAAAGTCAAAGGTCCAAGAGAAAAATCAAGCAAATGCATTGCTTGATTTAAGCTATCACTTGTTTTTCTTTATGATTTGCAGTAGTTGGTTTTTCCTTATAAACAGCTGGTAGAATGAGTAGCAAAAGGGTGTTAGTTTCTCTTGTTTCTAATAAAAAAATTAAATCTGTTACTGCTTCAGTCTGACAATTTTAGGTTTTGGTTGACCCAATTGTCTAACATATATATGAAACATCACAAGAACTCAATGAATCCATAATTAACATGACCCAATTGTTTGATAAATAACAAACAGCTAGTACACTAGATCTGATTGCATGATGAAGAGATAATTTTCTTCGTAATTTCTTAAGTTAATTTAAACATCTACTAAGCTTATGAACTACTGTTAATAATATTCAATCTACTCTTAATTTCCAATCTAAATCATTACATGGTTACACTGACGCTCATGAACAACTGTAAGTTAAGTTTATTAGGCAAACCTTTGTACGAAATTCCGGAGCTCGAATTGTCTGATGCAACAAGACTTTGCTCCAGCTTTAATCCCCCTGAAATATGTCATCATAATCACTTTGTGATTCAACTTGACCACCCAAATTTGATTGCAGTGCATAAAAAGATGAACCACCATCAACCGTCTTCGCGATCAAATCGCTATCTAGACCCTTAACGCACAGCTTTTCCTTTGTCCTTTGTCTCGCCCTTGCCCTTGCCTCTGCCCTTAACCGATCTCTTGCAAGATTAACTCGAAACCCACACTTATCTTTTCGGGTCATTTTCTTGAGTTCCCCATCTGATATCCCCTTGATGGTTCCTAGTAAAGCCAATTCACAGTCATTAGTACTACTAACAGTGGAAGAATAAGATGATGAGTGCTTTGTTTCTTCAATTAACTCTGCAATCGCTTTCTTCGACTTCGTAAAGAGCCAATCAATGGTTTGGCTTGGTCTGTCATACCCTAGCATGTCTTGAAGCTCAAAAAACCTTCGGGCGATGTTGATCGACAGTCGCACTCTGCGGTCTCTAGGGCCTTTAGAGGTGCAGATTTTACTATGACCATCTTTCTTCAAGCTCGTTGCTTTCTTGTTAGAGGTTGAATTATAAACTACTGACTCCAAAAGATTGTCATAATCATCACAAGATTTTAGCCCATGAAGCTGCAGCTGCAGCTGCTGCTGCTGCTGCTGCTTCTGATGATGATGATGATGATAATGACTGACCAAATCTTGTTTATCAAAGAAACAATCACTGGAGACAATTGGGTTATTGTTTTCTTCATGGTGGTTTAAAAAGACATCATCTTTTTGCAGGTGGATGATTGAGGGAAACATGGTAATTCACTAATTCGAATCTAAATCGAAAATATTATTAACATGAAGAAGTTATATGTATAAGATTGAGCTTAAAGACCACTTTTTTCTTCAAAGCTTTTGCACTGTTCATCTGCTGTTTTAGGGTATGATCATAACCCCCTTCCGAAATTGAATAAACAAACACTCCGTATACGTACCTCCACTTTTTGTGGTAGCTATTTTAAAATATAAAAACAAAACCTACACATTGGTTAAATATATTTTAACTATATGATACCAATGTTGGTGTTTGTTAGAACATAAAACATAGTTTAACCATTTAAACTTTGTGAAAACGCAACGGAAATAAACTTTATAACATAGTTTATGAACTGAAAATTTTGGTTTCAAATTGATATTATAAAGTTACAAACAAACCCAAGAACAAAGAACTTTTATATGTGAATAAGACTAGCTATGTAAACACAAAACATACATTATGGACAGCCATAAGAGGCTGTCATAAATTACATTTCAGCAGCAAAAGAGTCAAAATGGATGAGGATATGCTCCAAGAGAAAACGACTAAGGCACCAAAAGGAGGTCCTTTCAAGCTTGCATACCCTAAGCTCTATAGCAAACACCTTGTTGCTAGGATTTGAGCACCAAAACCGAAAGAAGATGCTGCTGGAACACTTTCAGCCGTGAATCTCTTCAACAAAAGGAGAAAACCCTTTTCTTTCTTGTGATTTTTTTTTGTATGTGAGAGAGAGAGAAGAAGATGGAGTGTATATCTTGTCAAGTGTGTTTGTTCCAAGACATCAAGTGAAAAATAAAAGGAGGCCAACCCACCAAGAGGCGACCAAAATCCCTTTAACGTGAAATTATATATTTTTTCTAGTTTCTTGCTGAAAGCTACATTAGGTATAATGAAATCCTCTTTCCTAGTCAAATTATGTTTCAATATTGCTCATAGATTTACTAGCATCAAGTATAAGTTAAAAAGATGTAAATAAATTTAATATATGATTCAAATAAAATGTTATATGCAACTTATTTGAACTACTCGCATACACACACACATACATATATATATATATATATAAATATATATAATAAGTTATATATATATATATATAAAATGTTATATATATATAAAATGTTATATATATATAATAAATAAATGTTATGAAGCTAAAACGACAAGTTAAACGATTGATTAACCTCCATTTAAATTAAAATTACCCTATAAATGTTATAAAACAAAAAAACCAACTATTAAAATATCATAAAAAATAATATTTCGGTTAAAAGAGTCGTAATATTTAAAAATATCAAATGGTATGTAAATAACTAAATTGTGCAAGATGTCGTTTACCAACATTCAATTAATATATGCACTTTTTAAGAAAACAATATTTAATTAATTTAATTCTCAAAATATCATTTAATCATTTAATGTACTTTGGTTCTCTAGAAGTACTAATCAATGTTTTCAGAACAGAATCGGACGTCCAACCGGATGCCTTACTGGTTTGGTGGTCGGACCAGTCGGATCGGTTGGACCAGATTTAACTATATTTTAACTATATGATACCAATGTTGGTGTTTGTTAGAACATAAAACATAGTTTAACCATTTAAACTTTGTGAAAACGCAACGGAAATAAACTTTATAACATAGTTTATGAACTGAAAATTTTGGTTTCAAATTGATATTATAAAGTTACAAACAAACCCAAGAACAAAGAACCTTTTATATGTGAATAAGACTAGCTATGTAAACACAAAACATACATTATGGACAGCCATAAAGAGGCTGTCATAAATTACATTTCAGCAGCAAAAGAGTCAAAATGGATGAGGATATGCTCCAAGAGAAAACGACTAAGGCACCAAAAGGAGGTCCTCTTAAGCTTGCATACCCTAAGCTCTATAGCAAACACCTTGTTGCTAGGATTTGAGCACCAAAACCGAAAGAAGATGCTGCTGGAACACTTTCAGCCGTGAATCTCTTCAACAAAAGGAGAAAACCCTTTTCTTTCTTGTGATTTTTTTTGTATGTGAGAGAGAGAAGAAGATGGAGTGTATATCTTGTCAAGTGTGTTTGTTCCAAGACATCAAGTGAAAACTAAAAGGAGGCCAACCCACCAAGGGGCGACCAAAATCCCTTTTAATTTGGGTTCCCCCCCCCCCCCAAAACTTAAACACCCAATTTCACATGTTAACTAGTCACTTATTTGAGTTATATATATAATTAACCTTTTAATTGTATAACTCACACACACTCCTTTATTATTTGATGTTATTTAAGTAACTTAAATAACATTACAAACAATATCTATGAACAAAATATCCATATAAATTGTTCAATCTCATATGCAACTTATTTAGAAAACCCATTTTCTAAATTTTTCTAAATTGGTGTATTTATTTAATTGCATGATCATATCATCAACTAAATATTATTTGGTTTTGCTAAGCTTATTGGGTATGACCCGACTTGGATCATAACGTACTAACCACATCAATGTTCTATGTGTCTTGAGCATAAAGAATCCAACAATCTTCCACTTGCACAAGATTCATAGAATATTGATGCAAGCAGTAAATACCGCCTAACAATGGTTTACTACCCTTAATACGCATGACTAAAAGCCATTCAATAACATCATCCCCTTCAAGTATCCAATTGAAATGATTTAGGTGAATCAATCATTTATCCTTTTGTTACAGATGTCATGTTAAATCCAAGGACACAGAATGATATTCTTTGTTGATTTAACTTAATCAGGCCTTAGACATCTTGCTCTCAACGAATAAGAGAAACAAATTCCATCTTGACTACATACGTTTCTCACAAACACCTCGTGTCACGCCTAAACATAGCCTTACGTACTGTCCATTATTTCAGGGCAGTGAAGAACTAGCTCAAGGTATAACACTTGGTGAATATCAAAACCCAATATGTATCTCAGGTCTGAGGATACCAAATGATATTCGCCTTTACTCAAATTTACTTATGATCAATCTAGAAGATTCCATATAGTAAAATTTGAGATGCGGGTCAATCCAATATTTGTATCCCACAAATATCTATGAACTTTGGCAGCAACCAATTGCTCTATATTCATTCCTTATGAATATCCACCAATCCAAATTCATAATAATCTTACCCTCATACTTGTTCCCACAAGTATGAACGACTACGGACATTTAGAGTAAACAATTCACCCATGGATTAAACATGCTAAATTGGAACATTTATTGAAATATTATAACCAAATAATTTTATTCAAGTAGTAAAGGAGTTCCAAATATCCAAATACGAAATTACAGATCAAATCCAATCACTAGAATATCGAAGTCCCATGGCACAGGTATGACCTTCATGCTTTGCCTTTTCTAGGAGCTTCATAAGAGGATCCACAATATTTTGATCTGTGTGAACTTTGTGAATACATATCTTTCCTTTCTCAACTTCATCTTGTATGTAGTTGAATCTCCGCTCAATGTGCCTAGTCTTTTGATGAGCACGAGGTTCCTTGATTTAAGCAATCGCACCCTCATTATCACAAAAGATCTCTAGGGGGTCTTGAATGGAAGGGACAACCCCCAGATCGGTAATGAATTTCTTCAACCATGCATGCAGGATCGTTGAAGGGTTAGTTACAACACAACAACACAAAGAGGAGATTAACTAAAATTTAATCAAACAGTAAACTGGATTAACCAAGATAAGATACTAAGAACACAAGTAATGCAAGAGACAGAACACAAAGAATACAAGTATTTGGTTTTCAAGAATGCAGTATATTGCCTTCTCTATGTTCTATTACAAGTGTTACAAAAGCATAATCGAAAGATACAAGAACATGAGATACTTATACTACATCCTACAGCCAGCTATACTTTGAAAGCCAGCTGGATACAATTGACTATACACAAACAAAATCAATTGTAGAGTCAAAAGGAAAATTGCCTTTTGACTTGTGACTATGACATGCCATAGCTCACATCCTTATCCATTACAAAAAGGATAAAGTACATAAAGTAGAAAGTTACAGACTCAAGACCTCAATGTACAGTTACCAAAAGCATGGACCTTTTCACCAACTCATGTAAGTTGGTGACTTGCAGAGGTGCAGCGAAAAGGTGTCCAGCTTTATGGAACAGTACATCAGATAAAGCATGTTACTAAAAGTCTTCGGAAGAAATCTGTCTTCATGAACTTGAAGCTTCGGAAGACTTTGTCTCTGAGGCTTCGGAAGACTTCATGTTTGGCTTCGGAAGATATTGGTCTTGGCTTTGGAAGATTTCACACTTAGAGTATTTTCTGTTTCATGTATGAAACTTCCTAAGCTTCTTCTTTAATGCACTTGTGCAGCATGCAGGAAAGACTAAAGATGTTTAGGTTGCATCAGCCTCTTCATTAATCTCTACAAACTCCCCCTAGGCTGATGCTACCAAAACACTTTGAAAACATCAGATGTTAACAGTCCTCATTAGGATGATCACCATTCTTTTCTTCATAAGATGATCAGGATCCTTCAGGCTGTCAAAGTGTCTTCTCATGTCAAAGAGGTCATGCAGAGGCAACTGAAACATATCTTGCCATGTATAAATGTCTTTAATGCATTGATCTCTAATAACATGCCATCTTTCTGGATTTGTGGTGTATGTCCAGGACAAGATGGGTCTTCCTATTTCTAGAGGAGCTATTTGAATTAGAGTTGGTGTAGCTTCCTCTGGCTGCACATCCTCATGCTGTTCTGTTTCATCCTGAGGTTAGAAGGGGATGCAGGCTTCTTCTTCTTCTTAGGCTTTGGTCTAGAAGCCATCTTTTTTATTCTCTTTCTAAATTTTAACTGAGAAGACTAGCCTACAGCACCAGAATGATCTTCACTGTCTTTCTCAGTTGGGACTTCCTCTCTCTCAGGTTCAGATGGAGAGGGAGGTTAACCCTGCTGTGGATCAGAAGATGAAGCTTGCTGAGCATTAGCAGGAGGTCCGGGTTGTGTTGTCTCTGGTTGTTCAACCTTAACCCCCACTTCAGGTGGAGCCTGACTTGGAGTGGAGTGTAAGTCAGCGAGCTCTCCACTCTTAATCTTCTGCTTGATTACCCTGATATGCTCATCCATAATGGATAGATACATGGGTCCAAGTCTCCTTTCGGAGAATCCATACAGCTTCAAGAAGCTCATCATCCTCTACCTTTCAGCAGACTTCTTCATGCTCTTTTGGATGATGGCTCTTGATTTTGCAGCTTCTTCCCTTAGCTTTTTCTTTGTTGTCTTTCTTTCCTTGACTAGCTCAAGCTCAAGTTGTTTTAAGTACTCAAACTTAATATATTCGTAAGGCAAGGGAAGGAGTGCATCTGCCTGATAGAAGCCTGTGGCACTCAGGTAGTTAATCATCTTGATTCTGTCTTCTTCTTTATCTACCTGAGGTTCTTGTTGAACCACATCCTCTTGTTTAGGACTTTCTTGAACTGGGGAGAGGATAGGCATACCTTTGTACAGTCTTTTTCTTCTTCTCTCTTCTTTAACTTGTACTAGGAGTTCTGCATCTTTTGCCTCCTTCTTCTCTTTTCCAGGTCAACCAGTTCATTCAACTCATCCAAGGGAAGAGAAATGACACTATCTATGTCATAGTTCCTAGTCTACAGATAGTTTATCCTGACTGCCCTTAACTCATCATTCTGAGTATCTGGTTTGGGGGCAGCCCTGATTGCAGACTCCATGAGTCTTGAAGACTCAGCAAAGGAACTTTCTCCCCTTAGCCTCCTTTTCCTCTCTCTCTCTCCTCTTCCTCAATCTCCTCATATGTCATCTTTCTTTTCCCTTTGTCACTCATAGACCTTTGTGACTCAGGGTGGAGAGAGCTTTGGTCTTCATTGCTTGTTGCAGCATCTGAGCTCAGGCCAGAGAGAGGTTGAGAAGCACCTTCACCAGCAGGTGTCTCAGAAGGAATATGGATCTCTACAGCAGTTTGAGATGATGAGACAGGGCTCTCAGGTTCTGTCACTGGGCCTTCAGTCAAGGTTTCCCCTATGAAGCTAATCTTAGGGTCTGCCTCAACATCCAGTTGACCGATGACATTGCCTGATTGCCTAAGTCTTCTTCTTAGGCTGAACTCTGCAGTGATCCTGTCTTGGATTCTTTTAGCCAGTCTGTCAGCTTGTCTTGATGGCTTGGGTTGACAAGTGGCATGTTGACTAGATCCAGACCTTCGTAGTAGTCCAGGTCTGAAAATTGAAGACTTCTTGCTGTCCTTGAACTCTTATCATGATTAGGTCCTTCCTGTTGTTGTCATACCTCCACCCAATGATGTGATTGGAAGATGGTGAAGGTGACATAGCCCTTGGTATCCCATCCTCAAACAGACTCTGTATGAAGGAGTCTGTGTAGTCCACATCAATGTGAACTAGCGGAGGTTACTAAGAATGCACAGTTGCAAGTGAGGATGGTGAGTCCTCAATGTCCATTCTCTCTGAAGAACTCCTAGGTTCTGTGGCTGTAATGACTTTCTCCCCTTTTTTGGTAGCATCACCCACTTGTCTAGGTGAGCTCGAAGATAGGTCAATCACATCCACAGATTCTTGTGTTCCTGGTTAAGCTCTCCTTAAGGGTCTCCCAGCTAGTTTTTCCTTAAGATATGAAATCTCAAGTTGCTGATCATTGATCCTGTTGTGTAAGATAGTCACCTGAGTTTCAAGGTGACTAACCTTTGAGACTAGGTAAGTGCATGTTTTAGACAATTTTTACACCAGTAGTCTCAGATTCCCCTCATCTTCATCTTAAGATTCATTGGGGGATGAGATGATTAGACCAGAGTCCTCTCTCTCACCACCAGCTTGAGGTTCTTGATTGCTGGATTTCCTTTGCTCACTGGAAATCTCAGTTGGGATGTCAGTGGGCTGAGTTGCCATGGTTGAGGTCTTAATGATGTAATCACTTTCAGAAGTGAGAGCATCTTCCATATGAACATCCTGAACAGGTTCAGGAGTGTCCACCTCAGTTGTAGGTGACTGATGTGGGATGGATGTAGGAGACTCAGGAGTATTCATCTCTCTTTGAGTAGGTGGAAAGAAGAGAGATTCATTATACTCACTAAAACCTATATCTTCATTAGTATAGAAGTCAAGGTTGGGAATTGGTTGGTTGAGATCTATAGGCTGGGGATGGTAGCTATCCCCTAAAGGTTGATCACTTGAGTGTTGAGACTCAGAGTGATGGCTTAAGACAGTTGAGCTAATGAGCTCATCAGGCTGAGCATGAGGAACCTCAGCACTCATTCTTGATGAGATGGGAGTGGTCTGCTCCTCAGGAGAAGTAGGAGCTCTAGTGTCCACTTCTTCCTGTATGGGTGAGTATACGGGGGCCTCCACAGACTTAATAGCCTGAGCAGGGGTTTGTATTTGATAAAGCAACGTATTCAGATTCTGTATTTGATAAAGCCACAACATCCTGTTTAGAGCTTTTCCAAGAGACAGCTCCTCCATTCAGAATGAAAATGTATCCTGATTGCGATCGTGAATCATCACAATCGGTTTAGAAACTCGCATCCGTGTAACCTTTTACAACCAGTTCCTCATCACCAAGTCTATAGATTAGAAACATATCTTTAGTCCTCCTTAGGTACTTAAGTATGTTCTTAATAGCCATCCAATGACTGCTTCCAGGATTTTGCTGGTATCGGCTTGTCATGCTTAAGGCACATGAAACGTCTGGTCGAGCGCATATCATTGCATACATGATGGATCCAATAGCAGATGCGTATGGAATTGCCTTCATTTTATCTTGCTCATCTTTTGAGTTTGGACATTGAGTCGTACTCAATATTGTTCCTCTTTGAATAGATTAGGTACCTTTCATTTTACTAGAAATCTGTATTAGGATATAATATCTTGTAATATGAAGATGTACGCATTAGAAGCACAAAGGAAAGACACAAGAAACATGGAGCATTTGGATGCGGTTTCAAGTGGGAGGTTCATGGAAGCCTTTTGTGTTGTGTTTTGCCCCTTAGGAATGTCCTATGGACCACACTTGTGATGGCAAACAAGTGTGGCCACTTTAGATGTTATGGTTATGCACTAACATTTGGTTGATTCATGGTTGTTTTGGTTATGGTATTGTGGTTGATTGTTTATATATGATGTTTGCTTAACAATCCTTTCATGATCATAACAAACTATCTAAATGGTCCTTAATCATTAAAAGGTAATACATGTTATTAATATTGTTTAATGATTTTAAAGATTAAAAGGGGTTTTAATCAATGTACCATAGGGTATCTTGTATTTAAAAGCATGCAAATATGAATATATAGAGTTTTCTAAACTAGAATTATAAAATCTCTAAATATTTAAAAAATAAGATCAACACCGTCATTTTACACAACACTTGAGTCACTTGGGACTCTTAGTGGGATAAAGGTCACCTAACCATTTTGAGGGAACTTGTGACTTGAGGTGAGAATGCCATATTCGTGGGATAAAGGTCACCTAACCGCTTATTTTGGCAAACTCACACGTGTGTGTAAGTAGGGTGTCTTGATTTGCAAACCATGTCAAATGGATCACCTACGATATGGTTCCAAATGGTGTTGATGGGATTAACATGCCGACTTTACATATGATGTTTCAAGTCGATCCCATACCTCTAGAAGTTGCAAATGGTTGCAATCGTCAATCGTTGACCACCTTATTAATTTAAATCGTGGGATAAAGGTCATCTAATCACTATTTAAATGTAATGTTGGGTTCTAGATTTTAATATGAAAATGACCTTAAAAGGTATTAATTATTAAAATAACAATATCGAAAATACTAAAATTGATCTTTGTTAAATTTTGTAGATGGAATCATTGCATACATGATGGATCCAATAGCATATGCGTATGGGATTGCCTTCATTTTATCTTGCTCATCCTTTGAGTTTGGACATTGAGTCGTACTCAATATTGTTCCTCTTTGAATAGGTATCGTACCTTTCTTAGAGTTCTCCATCTTGAACCTTTTCAAGATCTTATCAATGTATGCACTTTGATTTAAACCAATCAACCGCCTTGATCTATCCCTATAGATCTTTATTCCCAGAATATAGGCGGCCTCACCAAGATCCTTAACGGAAAAACAACTTCCAAGCCAGGTTTTTACACCTTCCAAGGTTGGAATGTCATTTCCAAATAGTAGTATGTCATCCACATACAATACTAGGAAAGTGATGATGCTCCCACTAGCTTTCTTATATACACAAGCTTCACCAGTGTTCTTGATGAATCCAAATTTAATTACTTCTTCATCAAAATGGTGATTCCAACTTCTTGATGCTTGTTTCAATCCATAGATTGATTTCTTTAACTTGCATACTTTGTTAGGATGTTTTGGATCGATAAAACCTTCAGACTGAACCATATAGACATCTTCCTCAAGATATCCATTTAGGATAGCCGTTTTGACATCCATTTGCCAAATCTCATAATCATAATGAGCAGTAATGGCAAACAATATCCTAATAGATTTTAGCATCGCAACAGGTGAGAAAGTTTCATCATAGTCGACCCCTTGAGTTTGAGTGAAACCCTTTGCTACAAGTCTAGCTTTATAAGTATCCAAGTTTCCATGCATATCGGTTTTCTTCTTGAAAACCCACTTACTTCCAATTACTTTGGAGTTAAGAGGTGGTATAACCAAGTCCCATACTTGATTGTAATACATGGATTGCATCTCAACGTTCATGGCCTCAAGCCATTTGTCACAATCCGAATTGGACAACACATCATGGTATGTGATTGGTTCATCGGAATCTATCACATAGCATCCATCAGTGAAAAATCCATATCTTTTAGGTGGATTACTAGTTCTACCAGATATGCGAACGTTTTCTGTGTATTGATCAACTATTTGATCACTTTCAACATCCTCATGTTGAGTGCTAGTGTCAACCAAACGTGTATCGGTTGCGGTTCTTGATCCTCTTCAAGATCCATAGTTCTACTACCAGTTCCTTCCATAAGGAACTTGGTTTCCAAGAACTCACCCTTTTTGGCAACAAACTCTTTTTGTTGTATTGGATCATAGAAATAATATCCCATAGAATCTCTTGGATATCCAATAAAGATACACTTAGTGGAACGGCTTTCTAACTTGTTCGAGGTGGGAGTCTTCACATAAGCCTCACACCCCCACACCCTCAAATATGAAAATGATGGAACCCTTCCATGCCATATTTCATAAGGTGTCCTTTCCACTTTCTTGGTTGGGGCCATATTCAAATACGGGCCACAGAGAGCAGAGCAAAACCCCAAAATGACAGAGGTAATGAGCTTCTAGCCATTATAGATCGAACTATATCCAATAGAGTTCAATTTCTCCGCTCGGACACGCCATTATGTTGTGGTGTTCCCGGTGGAGATAGTTGTGAGACAATACCACAACTTCTAAGATGGTCCCTAAAAGCATCATTCAGGTATTCACCTCCTCTATCGGTGCGGAGAATTTTAATTGACTTATTGAGTTGATTTTGTACTTCATTTTGAAAGATCTTGAATATTTCAAAATCTTCATCTTTGTGTCTTAACAAGTACACATCGACTATAGTCGTCAGTAAAGGTAATGAAGTATCTTTCATTGTACCTTGTCATAGGTTTAAAAGGACAACATACATCAGAATGTATGATACCTAATAAATCCTTTGCCCTTTTGGCTTTGCCACTAAAAGGGTCTTGGTCATTTTACCTTGTAAACAAGACTCACATACATCAAATGAATCACATTCACTTGTTTTTAAAAGACCATTCTTTTGTAGTGTTTGTATTCTTTTCTTGTTTATATGACCAAGACGGCAATGCCAAAGGTAATGGTCACTCAAATCCGATTTGAATTTCTTGGTACTAGTTTGGTACAATAAGCTATCATTCAATGTATTTTCACAAACCAATTCATAGATACCATTGATGGAAATAGTTTTAAAGTAAAACATGGATTTCATTTCCAATAAATGATAATACATATCCAAAATGTTTTAATAGGGCTACGAAAATAATGTCCCTAGTCAAACTAGGGCATAAAACACATTGTTCAAAATTACTTCCAAACCATTTGGAAGTTTCAAGATGTAGTCACCACGGGCTTCAACTTGAACTTTAGCCCCATTGCCCATGTAGAGGCTAACATCCCCTTTGTTGAAGTTGCTACTTCTTTTGAACCCCTGCAACAAATTGCAAATATGCGTTCCACATCCGGTATCTAATACCCATGTGTTAGAGGATATTAAGTTTAAATCAATATGGATCATGTATATAGTACCTGAGGTCTGCCCGGCATCCCTCTTTGTTTTCAACTCTTGGAGATGGACAGGACAATTTCTTGCCCAATGTCCAATCTCCCCACACTTGAAGCATGGGTCATTAGAAGCAACCTTTTGCCTCTTCTCCTGTGCTTTAGGTGGCACCCTTGCCACCCCTTTCCCTTTTCCCATTACGGGTCCCTTACCCTTGGCAACTCTTGCCTTGGGTGCGGGATGAGGCCTTTTCTTGTTCCCACCTTCATTAATGGTGAGAACGGGTAAAACCCTTTTACCCATGGCCGCCTCGGCCGTTTTGAGCATAGAGTGAAGCTCACCAATGCTTTTGTCCCAAGCATTCATGTTGTAGTTCAACATGAACGTCTCGAACATTTTGGTAAGGCCATTGAGGATCAAATCCGTGGCCAATTCCTTTGAGATGGGACAATTTAACCTTTCGAGGCGGTCAATGTGACTTTTCATCTTAAGTACATAAGATGAAACTGATTGGTTGTCGTCCATACGACATGCATGGAGCGCTCAAACCGTTTCGAAGCGCAACGTTTCCTTCAGTTGGGTTATCAGGTCATAAGCTCCGTGATGCTCATACTCCTTCTAGAGATCCGGAGTCATGCTTGCCAACATAAGGCAAGACACTTGGACAGAGTCCTCAGTGTACTTTATCCAATCGTTGTAGGCCTCCTCATCATCCTCACTAGGTTGATCGGGGACAGGGTCGTCTAAAACATATGATCGTTTCTCTTGCTTGAGAACGATTCGCAAGTTTCGATACTAATCGATAAAATTGTTATGATTTAGACGTTCCTTTTGGAGAATCGCTCGTAAAGATTGGGCGGACGTGGATGAATTATTATGATTATCATTATTATTTGGTGTTTGCTAAGCTTGTTATTGGGTATGACCCGACTTGGATCATAACGTACTAACCACATCAATGTTCTATGTTATATATGTAATTAAATATAAGTAATTTATATATGATATATATATATTTTTTATAGTTATATATAAAACTTAACTATATTTGTATATCCGACGTACTAATTTATGGTTTAACATCCCGTTTTTACTCATTAAAATCAATAAAAAAACAAAAACCGGTCCGATTTCCCGGTCCGACCAGCGGTTCGAGACGAACTGACCGGTTCGACCAGACCGGACCGGACAAGTCCCCGATTCACGGTCGAACCGGCCGGTCCGATCCGGTCTCAACAACAATGGTACTAATTAATATATTTTAACTCTCAAAAATATAATTTTGATTATCAAGAAATCTATATCTATAATCAATAACCTATAATAAAAAAAGATTTTCTTAAGACACGTGTTATCATTTTAGCATATCAAATGACATGTGTCATCATTCTAGCATATCAAAAAAATTAATTTTCCGCCTCTCTCTCATAACAAATACAAGAATTATAAAAACAATTAATCTGACTTTTCTTTTTAACTAAAATATATTAAAATAATATATTTATATTTGTATTTTTGTCTCTCACATATTTAATGATTGTTATTGTAAATAAATAAACTAAACTATTAAGTATCTAAAATATAAATGTGGTTATTTTAATAATTTATTAATACATATATTAAATACAGAATAATAATTGCTAATTCATTATGTGTTATAACTTTTAAATATTTATTATATTTTGTTTTACCAATGGATAATAATATCTAGAAAATAAAATATTCATAAAATGAATGATTTTAATATGTTTTATTTATTACACTCATGTAATACATAAGCTCTAACCTAGTATTATTATAACTAATAATAGCTATTACCTATATCTTGCCTTTTATTCTCTTTCGCATGTTATAATCATTCTACTCCTCCAAGAAACTAAGAAGCTAGCAAGAGCACTGAATATAAAACGAAGAAAGAGCTAGCAAAGTAAGAAGTTCATTTTTACTTTTGTTTTGTGTTCATGTATGTAATCTTTTTTTTCTTCTACTCTTTTTCAGTATTATTTTAGAAAACTTTAAGAAAATAACCAGACATGATTTGTTAAAACTTAAAAGTTCACCTTAAGTGTTATTGTTCACAAAAATTTTCATGGGTGTCGTTGTCAAAAACTCTTGAGTGTCGTTCGGGTTTCAAGTGTGTATATACCTGGCAAGATGGGCGGGTCGGGTTGGGTCGGGTGCCAAGTCAGAATGGGTTTGGATTAGGAGGGGTTTGTGTTGGAATCTACTAATTTAAAAATGGGTTAGAATAGATTCGGGTCAGGATGGGTTTGGGTCGGAATGGGTCAGGTCAGAATGGGTTTAGACTCAAAAACCACATTGATTAACAATTTCATATATAGATCAATTACAAGGAAGTGGACACCCACATTCTAATGAAATAAAAATATAACTAAGTATTACTCTAATACCTTAAAGTTAGGTTGTTCAAACCACTCGACGCTCGCTTGACATTATTTCGGACTTTGCTCGAAAAATGCTCGTTCGAATTTTTGCTCGAAAAATGCTTGTTCGAATTTTTGCTCAATAAATGCTCGTTCGAATTTTTGCTTGGTTGGAAACGAGCCGATCGGCTCAGATCGGTTTGTAACCGAGCCAAGCACGAGCAAAAGTCTGCTCGGTTTGGTTCGGATCGAATTAATATGTATATATAGTTTATACGTAGCACTCTAGTAGATTTGACCCATTTGATATGAATAGATAATATATTTATGCATAATTGATCAATCAACCTAATAAAGAATTCTACATTAAACATTCAAGTGAAAGTCTAAGCCGTTAAGAGATATTTTTTCGATCATCTCCCGCTCACACTGTTGTCGTTATCTACAATATGTTCTTCGCCTTATCGGATACAACTTTAACTTCATCGTTAGCCACAACGTATTGTCATCCATGAAAATATTATGTAATGAAATGTGACTGATTTTTATGTCATTAAACCTTCTTCGTTGCAGTATAAATCGTATGACACACAAAATAGTTGGGTTGTATAAATTGTTCGCCACTCTTTTACGCTTGCTCAACGCTCACTCAAAAATTTAACTCTCAAAAAATACTCATTCGATTTTCCGCACGGTTTGTAAACGAGCCAATCGGCTTGGTTCGGTTTGAGAACGAGCCAAGCACGAGCAAAGATCTGCTCGCTCAGCTCGTGAACAACCCTACCTTAAGGTACAAATAGACAAACACAATTAAAATTAAACTTTAAGAAAACTATTATAAAATAAAATAAAAAAGATAAATTGCATGGTGATGGTAGACTTGGGTTGTGCAGTTATATTGTGGTCTTTTATTCCATCATGGAGCTTCAGTTTACTACGCCCGGTTGCCGACCCGTTCATCTCATATGACTCGTAAACCGATCTTAACCCGTTCATAAATCCAATATGTTTATCGCTAACACTTAGACGTGAGACTATGTGTCGATTTTAAAAAAAAGATGAGGTGAAGAAACATAGGTTATGAGAAAATCTAATCAACCCATCTTGACCCATTTTTTTGTTTTTTTATGACTCATCTTGATCTGTTGATCATTTTTCCTAGTTTTAGAGTTGTCCAACTTGATCCTCTTTGTTATATAACTCAATCCAAATTAACCCATTATTTTATTATTACTACCCAAATCAACCCAAATGTACTCACTTGGGTCCAAATTGCCAGGTCTAGTATGTATATAATACGTAAAAAAAATAATATCTCAAACATTCTTTCATCTCCATTCTCTTTGGTAATTCCTCCTAAATAGAAAAAACCAATGGTAATTCCTCCTAAACAGAAAAAACTAAAATACACGATTTTTTTGCAACTATATAGTTCATATGGAAGACTAGAAACGAGAAGTTATTTAGAGGCAAGGCTTCTCAGGCTTATGACGGTAGATAAGATTATTTATTTCTTTTTTTTAATGGATTAACACAAAGAGCAGGTTTAAAAGAATTAGTATGATATAAGTGATGTAACTTTTCTTTTTCTAATTTCTAGATGTAATCTGTATTGTGGTGTAGATGTTTGAACATCTTGGTAGCATTTGGTTCGTTCCCTTTAATAACATTTTGTTGTTAAAAAAACGCTAGGTGACATTGTCTTATTTCTCTCCCTCTCTCATGTCTAGTTGTAAATCCTTTAAAAACCTCCATCATGTCTCTTTTATCTTTTCTATTCTATTGCATTCAGGTTAAGCAAAAAATATTGTTCATGAGGATAAACATTCCTATATCTTCTCTTTTTCGTCTCATTTTCTATTTCCTTCAAAAACACCTAAAAATTTATCATTAGTGATGCTCTAAGTGTTATATTAGTTATAAATTTTAACTTATTGGTTACCATAGCTTAATTGATTTACTCTAGCATATGGTTTTTTGAAATACGAAATAACTTGTAGTGTAATGGTACCAAAATATTTAGGCCGGATGTAATGGTACCTCTACTAACGCCAAAATTTTTGATTTGGACACAAATAAAACGTTAAAACCACTACATCCTAGTTAAAAGGGGCTTTAAACTTTTTTTCGTCAAACCTTACCGGACGTTAAAGAGATGAATTAGTTCATTTGTTTTTCACTTTTGAATTAATTAATTTATTTCCCAAACGAATACCCAATGGGCTATTAACCGGGCAAGAAACCATCTCTGTCAGTCATCACCGAAACAAAACCCGACCCGTTGACCCAGATGTAAACAGTCGATCCAAAACCCGACTCCACCACCGTTCACTTCACCTTCACCTTCACCTTCACCTTCAACCACCGACGATCAAAATCCGACCACCGATCACCACTCCTCCGGCAGCAATGGCCGGACTACTAGCATGGGCGGCGGACGTAGTGCGATCCGGCGGTGGCGCCACCAGCGAAGAAGACGAATCCGATTCAATCCCCATAATATTCAACCCCGAGCAGGAGAAGTACGTCAGAGAGCTGAATCTCAAAGCATCGGCGCTGAAGCGGACCGTACAAGACCTCCGGCAGCGGATACCTCCGCCGGATATCTCCCAACGCCTCCCTGATCTTCACGCACACTCCGTTGCGTCCAATGCTGCCCTAGCTCTCCATTGAACGCTCACTCTTCTACCAAAGAACAAGTATGTTCTAGATCGTACGTTGATGTTCGTGAGTTTGTTGAATCTGATGGTTTAATCGATAATTCGTCGGTTATTTTCTAGTATCAGAGTTCGAGTAAATCTAGGTTGAATTTGTTGAACCTGTTTAGATTTTGATTGAAGGAGTTGGTAGGAGATTTGGAATGTGAAATAGGTGTAATGAAGTATGTTTATTGTAGTTATAGGTTATGTATTTAGGGTTTGTCATGATCGGATTGATGTTATGCGGATCTCTGTGTGAATTAGATGTGTTTGACGAATTTTGAACGTGAATGTGATGTTTTGGCGTGGTGTGTGATGTCAGGCGCAACTGCGAGAACTTACATTGCTCGAGGAAAACGCTGCATTTGAAAAGGCTATATCTGATTGTGAGGGTAAGACACAGGAGAAGGTGCGAGAAGCTGAACAACTTCGAGTGAAGCTGGAGGTTTGATTTCTTTTGATTTTGATGTTTTTGAATTGTTTCAAAACTACATTCACAGGTTTAGTTATGTAAGTGAGTAAGTGACTACTGGTTTGTTTCGAACTCATGGGGTAAAGTTGTTGTCTGGGAGACGTTTGAGGTCTTCCTCATGAATTGGTTTAGAGGAAGAAGTTGTTTAGTATCATTAAGTGGTTGAGATCGTTCATATTTGGAATATTTTCTTGCAGGAATTGGATGCAACTCTGGCAACTGATCTGCAAATTGAACCGTCTTCACTAGATGATGACGAATTGGGAGAGTCAGCTGATCATTCATATAAATCTAAAGCTGAAGCTGAAGCTGAAGCTGAAGCGCATACCCCAGCTCAAATTTCTTCCTTGCAGGAGAGTTTAGAGAACAAGAAAAAGGAACTGGTTCGTTAGAATGTTTCAACTTTCCGTATCTCTTATTTCAATCGCTTTTTTTTCTCTTCTTTTACTTTATTTTTTATGCCATGACAGCATCATACAGTTTTTGTATCTTGTAGGTTTCTATGGAAGAGATTGTTCAGAACTTAGAGAGACAATGGTCTAAGATTCAAGAAGAGTCGCTAAAGCAGCCTTCTCCAGGTATGCTTACATATTACATACATATTACTTTGTGTTCTGATATCTGCGTAACTCTTATTTCATAAATCTGAAACTGTAATGTTACCTGCTTTCACACATCTGTCAGAAACGATAGGTGCAACATTAACAATAGCCAAGATTACCAAACGTCAAACTTCATATTTCTAGTTTTTTTAATAATTATCTTGTGTTGTCTTTTATTCTCTTTTGCATAAATCAGAATAGGACTATAGTTTGTGAACTTCTATTGGTCAAGGTAGTGGAACGACCTATTGTGGTCAAGGTTCATAGTATATATTTATAATGAACATGAATATAGATGGATTATGAATGATAACTTGGAAATTTGAGTTCATTTGGTACTTAACCATTAGTCTCCCAATAGGTCGTTCCACTATAGTTTCACATTAGTTCATTTGGTACCTAACCATTAGTTTCACAATAGATCATGCAACTTTAGCTCATTTGTCATTAGTTTCACAATATGACAGTGGAGAGTTCTAAAATAATTTAGTTTTGTTTTATATGTTCAACTGTCTACACAATGTGTATTCTAACTTTTTTTAAAGAGGGGCTCATATAAGTTGGCATTCTACATATGTTTTACTCCCACCTAAAAGATATCAGTTGTCTGACTCACACATAAAGGAAATTTTCTAATTGTTGTTCTGACAAAGAGAGTAGTATATAGCATGTTTATTGATTTCTGTTATGCCAAAGTCCAAACAAGGCGTGACGATCTATAACACAAGAATATGCTTCATACTTACTTGCAGCTCAGCGAGAGAAGATGCTGGACAAACAGCTACACAGCCTAATGGAACAATTAGCTGCGAAGCAGGTGACTTTTTTTAGCTCACACTCTTATTATATGCGCTTATCCCTTCATTTTCTTGTACAGCTAGTTATAAATTTTTATATATTTACTTTTCTTTGTAATGCTAGGCTCAAGCAGAAGGTTTGGTGAGTGAAATTCATTTAAAGGAAATGGAACTAGATAGGCTAAATGGAATTTGGAGGAATGTTGAAACCAGCACCGCAGAGGCAAATGCTGCTAGAAATAGGTTTGGGAGAAGTAGCTCTTATCAAGGACCTCATTCGTCTGATTACATTGTTGATCCTCATTACAAGCCTACAAGTAAGCCCGCAGAGGCCATACAGAGGCAAATGCTTCTCAGGTCGGCTTTTGTTCTCTACATTCTCATTCTGCATATTTTGGTTTTTATCAAGATATCATTATGAAGATTCACATTTACACAATTATGTTAATATCTTTACGTCTCTTATTTTCAACTCTTTCTTCTACAATCTGCATTCTTGATGAGTGGTTCTTAGATTCTTCATTCTTCTCTTATCTTTTATGTTTTCTGCTTCACAAATAATGTTTTTTAAAGGTTAGTGTGTATTATAGTTCACAAAGATGGGAGATGTATTATCGCCTAGAAGTCCAATGATCTACTCATAGACTTCCATTCTGTTGGAAAGTTAAGTATCTAGATTAATTGTGAGTCTTCATCTGTATCTGAATTTATATAGTAATTATTATGGTCCCTACTTATGTTGTGAGCATCCTTGGTTTTAAAAGTTTTAAAAAGCGCGAGGCACTTCGAGGCACATGTCTTAACAGTGGAGGCGCAAGGTGAGAACTTTGCCATTTGGTTTCTAAAATTTCTATAATTAAGTTTAGATAACATTTTCTACTCTATTTATCCTAAACACCAAAAGCATAAGATGATATAATACTTATAATATAATTCTAGGTTTTTATATATCTATATACAACCAAACATGCTTTATGTATACCAAAACAAGCTATATATAAACAAAGCACCAGCTCACCATGCCTCCTGGAGTCCTGTAATCGTGCCACTTCAGTCATGGTGAAGCGCTAAGGACAATGTTTTAAAACCAATGAGCATCTTTTTCCTACGCTATTCATCTAATCCACGACTACCACCACTCTAAGAATTGTTAGTAAGTTATTATTGTTCGTATATGAGGTTGGTATGTTGATTGATTGGTTATTAGAAAAAACCTCTGCCAAAATGTAGGAGAAAGGCTGCATGCACAAACTTATAACATTATTGAATCCTGTTTTACTTTGGTATTTGAAGTTCAATGAAAGCCTCTAATTTGATGCTACGTGAAAGTGAGAAAAGAAGTGAGAAAAGAAGTGAGAATGAAGACAGATACACATGGTTTATACTTTATACCATTAAAAATGGGTCGAAAACAAAAGTAAGCATCATGTTTATATAATTCTTCATTTATTAGAAAATTATATGTATTTCTATTGCAACAGAAGTTAAAATTATTAGATAACACATAAGTATATTATATACTTAAATTCATAACTCAAAGCAACAGTAGATTACAGCAAGCAACAACATGAAGATGTAACAGTTTGAGTCAAACTCTCCATCAACAGTATTGCTGTTAGGACTTGTTATTCACTCATGAATTGCTCTAGTATTTAACAGATTGTACGATTTGTTTTATTTTTGTAAACGTGAGAACCTCTTACCTTAAAATTCAGTGACCCATTGGTACATTGTTAACCAATGTGTGACCTTCAAGGAGGTTAAAGATGTGGCCTCTACTAGATGAATTCAGGTGCTTATTTCAATTTGTTTTAAGGAATTAAATTGCACTATAATGATATAGATGACACTAAAGTTACCAAATACACCATGCATATTTAAGGTATACGTTAACTAAATGGTTAAAGAGTAGGTAAACTAAACCATTTAGATACGTGTATATTAACAGTCAGTATATAAATCTTTAAACGGTTTTCCCAACCGTAAAAATACGACAATGAATGAGATATCCCACAAAAATACATGAAATCACCTCAGATTTTCATCAAATACATCAAAAAATTGCAAACAAAGAACCTTTTCCCCTACATAATTATATCAGTCTATACATCTTTGTTATATTGTGACTTGTGACAGCAAAAAGAGGCTCCATCCAGTTGCTTGTTAGCTTGTGGTTTGAGTTGGTTCTCACAGGTTCCATCAAGCCCGGCCGAAATGCGCTTTCATTCTCCTCTTCAACTCCTTCCTGTTCAAAAAACACGAAGAAACATACATTAATCAAAATGGGCATTTGGAAACTTTAAATACATAAAGTAGGAGCTTTCAAGTTTCTTACATCATGAGTTGCCTGTCAAGATTTGAAGAAGACAACATCCCTTTGTTCTCCTCAGCTCGTCGTAGAAGATAAGGCATGACTTGATCAACGGGTCCAAATGGCAAGTACTTGCTAACACTAAAGCCTGCATTCCTCAACCCGAAAGTCATTGCCTCTGACATTCCGTAGAGCGAGGCAAACTCGAGCTTTTGACTATCTTTCGTGATCCCATATCCACGAGCCTTTTGTGCAGCCATTTTTGCTGTCATAAATGTTAAATCCGATCATAATCAAATTTTCACATGTGAAATGATCATGTAAAAACAACCCATATAATGGTACCATAAGGGTATTCAAATCTTGAATCTTTTTGGTGATTTTTTAATTTTTACTCAAGAAATGAATAAAGATCAAAACTTTTTACCTGAATCAAGATTGTGGGTGGCAAGAATGAGTCCACCTGGGCGAGTAGAAACCTCATCAAGCATGAAGGCAGCACAGCCGTTGTAGCAGTCGTGTGTATCATTGGTGGTATTGTGAATAGGGGACTCAACACCGAGCGAATGAGCCAATGCACTTTCACTAGACATATACGCCCCACGAACCAACTTAAACCCGACAGGCAACTTGATTTCATCAGCCGCCTTCTTGGCCAAATACAACCTTTCACCAGCATCCTTCAAGTAGGCTTGAACCGTGCCATAAACCATCGGGCTTAGGGACTTATTGTACTTCAAGGAAGCCCAATACGTCATATAATCAATCGCGGGCTGGATTGAAGTGTCCTCTGCATCAATAACAACAGGGACATTGCCTTCAAAGCTTTTGTCACATATGCTTTGTAATCTTTTATAAGCTAATTCAAGATCGCGTTCTTCCTCAGCAGTCAAAGGTGCAGGTTGCTGTAATGTATGATAGAAAGGGCTGGTTTCGGAGAATATTGGCAGAGTTTGTTGTTTCCATGGTAGCTTGAAAGATGAATTCTTGTACTCCCATCGAAGAAGATCACTCACTCGCCTGAGTAGATACACCGGGCACACTGCTGTAACCTTCACAGCCACAAAACTCACCTGTTTTTTCAATAGAAATAAGATTGAAAAACTATGAGCACGTTTGACCCGTTAGAAATAAAATGAGATTGGAAACATGCCGTTTGTGCCAAAGCATGAAACTTTATAAGTAAATCTAAGATTTTGTATGAGCAGAATTTTACTGAGTATGTTTGTTTGTTTGTTTGTTAGATAAAGAAACATACCGAAGAAGGAGGAAGCGATTGGGTGGATTCCGCAGTTTTAATCAACTGCTGAGTAGCTTTATCACAAGATTCATTATCATTTGCATGCTCCAACCCATAGTCCACAATCCCTCTCAACCCAGAGTCACACAACCTCCTAACAGTCTGACCCGTTTCAACTGTATCAGCACCCGCCACAAAATGATTATACGCCGTATGTTTAATCGTCGTCAACACCACAGCTCGGAACAATCCCACATCCATTAACCGCGAGTTCATCACCCAAAGGCTCAAATCGACCATAGGTTCCATTGCGGCCACATTTAATGTGGCTGCAGAATGCATCAGTTTCCCTGTTGTAACTGATGCAAACAGAGCCTTGGTGTCATCAAAATCAAATATCTTGTCACCGTCATTGCCTGTGGAGGTAGTAGTGTTGGTGTTGATGGCGGCTGGTTGTGGTGCTTGAGGAAAGTTGTTGGTGGTGGCGGCGTTGAATGCGGTTCTTTGAGCTTGATTATTCCTCAAGGTGGTGACGACATTGGCACGGTCACCGACGAAAGATCTAAGTAGTTTGTAAGAAACGTCCTTCTTGACCGTTGCCATGATGTAGGAGACGGTTGTGGCACGAGAGCGGCGGGGGAGGTGGTTGGGGTATGGGTTGGCTAATAGTGATCTTGCCTTGCGTCGGGCGTGATATTGATGCCAAGGCAAGATCGCTTTTAGCTAACAAATTATACAATTATTTTTTTATCCAACAAAAAAATATTTTTTTGTTGAATGTTGTCAGGGTGAGATTAGGTGACGGGTATTTATAGGAAGAAATTGGGTTGTTTTTTATTGTTGTAGGAAGTAATTATGCTCAACCATTGAAAGAAAGAAATTGTCAACGAGATTCATGGGTATGTCAATAAGTTTTTGATACAATAATGCTCACTAATTTTGAGAATTTCTAGAAATAGAAATTATTCAATTACTATAGGACGTAGGTAAATGAAAAGAAATTTCATTAGATTTATTAAATTTATTGGTTAGTTATAGTTATATTTATCTTAAATAATCTTTTTCTATAACTTTTAATACATAACATGCCTTAAAATTTAATATAATATGAATTTTCTAAGAATTGTATCTATATAAATAGTAAAGAATAAAGTTTGTCTACATTTTGGGCTTGCAAAACTTGACTTGCAACTTTCATCCATACGGTCCATGAAAACAATCTAAGGCTAATGTAAAAAAGACCTAATATACAAGTTGAATTGCTTTAGGTACATATGTTGTGTACAAATATTGTTCGATTACATGAATTTGTATGCATTAAGCAAATCTCACATAGTTAAGCATGTTTAGCACAAAAACTCCAGAATAATGACAGTACACAAGCTTTCACTTTAGCAACAAAAAACAAATTCGTTAGCTTCTCATGCTGTCATACACAAGTAATATTAGTTTATTGAAGCTAAATGTTATCAATAATATGTCACTCTTGTTATGTTATGTTTAAGATGATGGAGCCAAATATCAAGTAGATTCCTTACAACATACCTATTAGCTTTGCGCTATTAAAGAGTGTAGAGGGAAAAGCTTTTAGATTGAGTGATATTATAAATAGTTTCCACTGAAATAATAAAAAAAAAAACAAACCTATAATCTATTCATATGAGAAACAAAATGGCACAAATGTCACAGACTCACAGTATTTGCTGCATATGACGAATTTTGTTAGTGTAATGATCTGTATATTTCACTCATTTGTTGCCCCTAGATTTATTTAACACGTCACATTCCTTTAAATGCATTTCATTAATAGGGAAATAAATGAGACCATGCTCAAACTATTTTCTATCTCCTGTTTATCATTACAAAATCATTCAACCATGCCTTTCAACTGCAAGCATTCTGAATTTTAAGGTTCATAGTCTAAAGACGTTCAAAATCAACCGTCTCCGGTTCATCGATACGCCTCAACATACCATACCGCGAGAGTAGGGGCAAGCACAAGCCCGCTCATTTCGTTTTTACTCAAAAACTGAAACAAATACAAAGTCGTTCGGTTTTTGGCCCCTAAACATTGTCCAGGTTCGGTTTTGAGTTTTCAGGTTTCGGCAAATGGGTCTCTAGTTCATGTGTCAAACTTTGCCTGTGCTAATCGGGACATAATATAACTTATTTCCTCAGCTTCTTGTTGATTTAGTTGCCTATCGTCGAATGACACTTTAGCTCTTTCAACAGCTTCCAATACGTCATCCCTCGACACACAAACCGCACCTGCATAATCAAGAAAGTCGTATAATGTTTTATACTATATTCGTAATGGGTCAAACATGTAAGATCTTTAACTTGCCTCTACGCGCAGCAAGAAGTGCGGCTTCATTCACGATATTTGCCAGGTCAGCACCTACTAAACCCGGGGTCAATGACGCAACCAGATCGAAGATGTCATCCCTATCCTCCTCGAGAGGTACTCCTCTGAAATGAACCGCCAATATTTTCTTTCTTCCGTCTTCATCAGGTTCCCGCACAACAACTTTTCTTGAAAACCGCCCAGCCCGAAGCAGCGCGGGATCCAACATTTCGGGTCGGTTTGTTGCTGCTATTACCACAACTTTTTGATCAGACTCGAACCCGTCCATTTCTGTCAACAGCTGTGAACACCAAATGCATCACAATATTAGAAAGGCGAAAACTTGACCATTTAAACTGACCCGACCCAACCCGAAAACAACTGACCCGACCCAATAACATACTTGGTTTAATGTTTGGTCACCCTCAGTGTTGAAGCCTCTTCCACGTTTCAGCCCGACTGCATCAAGTTCATCAATGAAAACGATGGATGGCGCGTGTTTTCTAGCCTCCTTAAACAGATCCCTAATGCGACTAGCGCCTCTTCCAACAAACATCTCAACAAATTCACTTGCACACGTGATGAAAAATGGGACTCCCGCCTTTTCAGCAACCGCACGGGCTAGCAAGGTCTTTCCAATCCCAGGTGGACCCACTAGAAGTACACCTCGAGGCAATACGACTCCAAGATTTGTGTAGTTTGAATCTCCTTGCAAACATGAAACAATCTACAAAAGCAAAACAAACTTATAACTAAAACAAACAAGACCCTTTTCTTAACTAAAACGTTCAAGATTTGTGTCGTTTGAAAATCGTTGCAAGCATGAAACAATCTACAAACTGACCCGGCCCGCCTGTTTTGTAAGGCTTATGAAATACATATCTAAATGTGAAAAAGATTGATGTTACCTCCATTAGTTCAATCTTAGCTTCATCAACGCCTTGAATATCATCAAAAGACACCGCGCTGTTTTTACTTGGTTTCCTTGCTATGCTGCTGCCAGCACCACCTAGCCCGTGAGCCACTAACCACAGCATAGCCCACGAAGGCGCTTGACTCAGTAACACAGAAAACACTCTTTTCCCAGTTGAAACCAAAAACGGTTCAGGATCCAACCCATACGTGGTTCCCTTTTCTTTCATCAAATCAAGAAGCTCTCTATAATCATCATCAACGTACGCCGTAGAAAACTGCCACCCACGATTAGAAACTTGGCTAGCAACGAGCTCACGGGTCTTTCTGCCGCTATCTATCCTCGATTGGCGTGCATCAAACTGAACATCATGTTTTCTTGAAAACTTTGTAAGCATAGTTGTCACCATTTCTTGAAATTTAAACTTAGCATCTGTTATTTTCTTTGATACTACTGCAGTATCAGACCTCTGTGGCTTACTGTTGTACACTATACGACGCGAGTTCTCTTTGAACTGGACCCTTGTTACACTCCCATCTTGAATACCTTTCAACAAGTCCGAATAAGGAACAAGTTTACATTTTGTCCCCTTTGGTTTCAAGAGCAAATAACACAGTCCCATTGCTACAGAAACCGACACAGGAATGATATTAACCTTCAAGAACATCTTGACACCATTCAACCTTGCTTCAAGAGAATATTTTCGCCAAATCGATGAAAACCAAAGCTTCGGGCGAAACTTTTTCCATAAGTTTTTCTTGAAATCTTCATCATTTTCTTCAGTTTGCAGACGGGTGTCTTCGATTTCACTCGTGTCACCCATCTATAGAAGACCGATAAGACCCTGATAATCAGACACACAATCTCAATCAAGAAGACGATACAAGATTGAATTGAACAAATTACAATATATTCATAGGGGAAAATTCAGCAGATTAAAGAACAAAAGCTATACAGAACATAGGGTTTGTTCATCAACTACCATCACCAAATTGGGTACAACTCCGGTGCTAATAATCAAGTATCCAATCAAAACAATACCCATTACTACAATTAAAACATATGTTCTGCAATCAGAATCTGTTCTGCAATAATACGTAAATCTTTGAAAATTTATGCTCTAAAGTCGCTCAAAATCGATGTGTAACACACACGCAATAGCTTAAACGCATGTATGCAAGATGTGAAATAAGATTACAAAGTGGAAATGAAAACGATACCGATTGTTGCCGGCGAATTAAGCTATGGTGGGATGGGAATAAACAGTTGAATAACGCCGATTGATGATATCAATTTGGGGATTCTTGAAATATACGAATGGGTCTTTTATTATTGGTGTCAATTAGAAGTTCTTGAAATATATCTTGTTATGATAAGGGATTTGGGAGATTGTAAAGACACACCGGTTGGTTCACAAACACCATTTATACCACTCCTAGAATAGCTTTATACTCGGTTGATAAAAATGTTACTTGTCACATAAGTCATAACCTGGGCATTTGGCGTACAAGTTAATCTATACAACTCATATAGTCTTATATAAGTCGACTATGTTAGCAAGTTGATTGATTTTTCCCTAATCTACATGCGATTTATTTGAAACGATATGAGATTTCCCGGTACGTGTGAAAATTATTTAACATGATGTAAGATTCATTGATGTGCATATGAAATATTTAATGTTATAAGTAGTATATGATGAACATAACTATGAAACTGATTAACATCTAGAAGTGGCTTCATTTGTAATGAAACTGTCTAAAAACAAAACTCACGTGTTGGAGTGGACAAATCAGAACATGGGACGACGTAACATCCTCCCAACACTAAGTGTCCAAAACCTTTGACAATTTTTTCACCATCAAAACTATATATAATACACATTAAAAGATATGTAAACAAAACCAAGTAAAAAAACTTCAATGTAGGTACTTTTCATACCAATGCATTTCAATATTTGTATTTGTGACCATGAGGATCATAAATCCACTAATGTTGTTGAGGAAGTTCTATTTATCCATCTAACATCGTATAAGATATGACATGCATTCCCGCATACATAGTGTGTTATATTATAGACGATTACAAACAAATGTAAAATATGTCATTTATTCAGATTGTTGGTGCGATCTTGACATAAAGATGTTGTTTATTGCTTTCACATTTATACAAGAGAACGTGATGAAAACTTCCAAAGAGTGCTATAAAAGCTAAAAATACATTAGATAGGTGTGTGCAATCACATGTTACACTAACTGACAAAAATCTTATGTGGACTCAATAGGCATTAAGCCTCTAATTTGTGTTAGTTCTTGTGTTGATTATAATCTTTGTTTGTTCTAGGCAATATGCCCTAGTTTTGAATTTGTGGATTATGATTATATAATTTGATCTTTAAGGAATATGATTTTTAGTAAAATATCATTGATAATTGTGCTCCACACATTATAGTTAGTTTGGTTTAGGATGTTAGATTAGAACGTGATGATCCAACAAGTACATATCAAGTTCAATCTACTTTAATATGTTAATATTACAATATTAATTTGTATATATTTTTTATAAACGATGTAGAACAGTAAAAAACGGAGAGCAAAAGGTGAAGGTGCATAAGCAAACCGGACAAGAAACATGGGGGATGACTTCTTGACATACGAGGAGTTGATATTGTTTTTCAAATGAGGATGGCACATAACTATTTTTAAATTTGACTGAACTCGATCTGCATTTTTTTATAACATTAATTAAGTTATCGTTATAGCGAGCAGAGATGGAAATGGAGCTCATGTGGGACGAAGTGCACATGTGGACCCACACCCGTACGAACCATTGGCGGGTGAGGGGATGTAACCTTATAAAAAGGCTCATGAAATCTATGTAAGTTTTCTATAATAAAAGTAGCCAAAGCCACCGACTTCAAGACAGTGACGTCGTAACTTCATACATTTATTTTACGTATTAATCACGTTAATGTTATCATCGCAACACGCGTAACGTATTCACATTTCAATCAATTAAATATAATAATGTTTCAAAGGTTTAATGTTATTTTATAATACAAAACATATATTCATTTGACACGTGAGTTTACGTATAAGTTTTGTTTCATAATACAAAACATCAAAACACATTGAACGTTTATCGTTGATTGCGCCTCAATGAGTGAGTTTACATAAAATTTATTCTTATTTAATATAAAATAATAAAAAAACATTGATATTATTTCATGATTTAAGATGTCCTAACTTGAAGACTCATAATGTTATTAACTATCAGTCATTTATTAACGCCACAAGAAATGTAACTATAAAGCTAAGCGTTGGGCAAGTGGTGTGGATACTTCATCTCATTTGCATCAATGCAAATTCCATCCAGCAAACCCACTTCAAACAACATTTCTTTGGTATTTCTTTTTCTCCCCCTCTAGTTTTATTTTTAGCTTTCAAATTTGAGTTGGTTTTCCCTTTTAAAACTTTGGCATGTCGCGAAAGTAGTTAATACTATACCCTTAATTCAGCGGCCTTTACTTTGTACGTTTCAACGTTCATTTACATTTTTATATAAATTTTGTTTAGAAATTAGTTGGGTAAAATATAAAATGTTTTTTCTTTATTTTTATGTACGCTTTGAGTAAATCTATGTTTTAATATAAGTTTTGTTTGAAAACACGTCGAGTCAAATATCACATGTTTCATTCGACCGTATAAACTCCAGTTAATATACATTTTGACGTCTATTTACTTTGTGCTAGTCATACTTTATCAGATTGTGTACAATATCACCGCAACGCGCGACGGGTACTAACACCTCTATTTTGTTTCATAAACCACGTGAATATTACGAAAAAAATGACAGAAAAAAATATGCCAAATGATATTGGGGTGTCTTATAACACAACACAAAGAGATTAGGTCAACGTGTAGTTTAGAGTGACAGATGTTGAAAGAATAGTCTAATCTTTGTGACTAAACCACCACTGTTCCTGTTTGATTTTTTTTACTCGGTCAGAAGATGATGACCGGGTAAAGGGAATAAAAAGTATGGGTTAATGGTGTTGGACCGGGTCAGACGGTAATTTATGATAATCTAATACGTTGACTGGTCAAAATGTCTGACCCGGTCGGTGGGTTTTTGACCGGGTCAGAAACAAATCAAACAGCCCCGAGAGAGGATACATCCCTACTTTGTGAGCACTTGTATGTAATTAATAGTTATCAATTTTTTATTTATAGCTATATAATCACTCGCTAATTTGTTTGCTCGTGTACATAGTTGAGTTTGAGGATTTTCGGGACCGGTCCCTTCTCTGAGAAGATCATGCGTCATTTGATGGCCAAACTAGCTCGAGAGCGTGGAAAAACCGTCATCACATGATATGTCTCGTCCAGATTCTCTCATTTAGATACTTCGATGTAATATTTGTAAAAAAACAAATCTTCTATCTAATTTTATTATAAATAAATATTGGCTCCATTTATGAATTTAATTGGTATTTATAATAAAAATAATTCTGGTAAACAATAAAAAATTATTTTTAATTAACGGACAAAAATATCCCTTGAAATTTGTGAATCCAATGGAGCATGTCAACCACGACCGTTTATATATCCAACGGATCACCACCGACAGATTCTTGTCGTCAATGAGTAGCATTGATGGTTTCTAGCCGTTAGTGAGGGTTTTAGTTTTTTTGTATCACTGATGGATTTTTAGCCGTAAGTATGAAAATATGAGCACGCAAATGAACATAATCAAGTAGATATGATTACGAATAAAATGGTACTCATTTTTGAAAAAGTTTCAAGCATACAAAGGTTCAATTTGAACCCATCAATAATAATAGAAACTTAGAAAAGTTATGATCTCGTCTCCTCCCTGTTCAAACGTCGAGAAATACAATAAAACATGCCTAGTTATTGCAAATTAAGAGTGGTAGAGAGAAACTTATGGAACTTTTTTCAATATTAATATTACACATGTTAACAATTCTTTCATCCTCAAACACCATATATACACTTTCATTTCTCCTCTCTAGCATCTCAACAACACAATCTCTTCGGTATTCGAATTCCGCTGTATAGACAAACTCCATTCGAACGATATAATGAACAACAACCAGAGCGCCAGTTATCAAGCGGGTCAAGCTAAAGGCCAAGCCGAGGTTACTCATCTCCCTCTATTGATTCTTTACTACGTCTATTAAAACAAGAAAACCATTCATTGTCTATTTATTGATCGAGTGGACGCCTTGGATTTAGTATTGTTAGGCTATATGTATAAATATACTTCGATAATTAAGTTGTTAAATTTGATTTAACCGTCAAAACATCTTATTAGGAAAAAGGCAGCCAACTAATGGACCAAGCTAGCAATGCGGCTCAGTCCGCAAAAGAATCAGTGCAACAGGTTCGACTTTAAACATTGTTTTTCCTAACTAAAATAAAGTATAATACATGTTAGATCATTCACAGCGAATTCTTTATCACTATCTCTATAATTACATTAAAAATCACTAAATTTTCTCTTTCATTTTTAATTAAATAATACTTTTATATACATTTATTATTACATTTCCCCTCTCGTACACTTATAGTCATTTCAAAAATATTAAAAAAATTATAAGGAGTCAACAGTGATCCTCAAAATATGCAGATGAACACTAAATTTTCTCTTTTTTTCTCCACTCACAAACATTTATTATCATTTATTATAATATAGGAAACATACTTACACATTTATAGGGTATCAACTGTGAATGCTTTTACATACGGGTGATAGATGATGTATTCCCCTCATTAACTGGTGAGGGTCAGTTCTAATCTTGTAGCTTACAACTTGTTAATGTTAGTTAATAAGAGTAGATACCAACAATCCTCAATCTAAGTGATTGAAGTGAGCTACCTAAGACAATTAAAAATAGGAAGGTATTGGGTCCGAGTATCGCTCAAAGCAAAAATACTTTGGATTGAGCTATGCGGTTTCTCCAGTTAGGGTTTCCTCCTGAAAGATTAGAGATGCGTGCGGTCTCGATTGGAAAATGAATAAATAAACCCTATTAAGACAACACCTACCATCCGAATAAAAATTGTACATTTACTGTAAAAAAACTTAATAAAAGTAGATTAGATTCCGTATAAAAAAGATAAGTAGACATATTTAAAAAATAAAATGTATGCAGGCTGGTCAGCAAATGCAAGAAAAGGCGCAACAAGCAGCTGATGCAGTAAAGGATGCAACCGGAATGAACAAATGAACAAATATTATTCTTATGCATCAGGATCACGACCTTTTATTAAGTTAAATTATGGCCCTATTTATTTTCTCATAATTCATCTTTTTTGTGTTGCACTATTTTAGTGGCTATTATATTTTTTTAATATTGTTTAGTTATCATGTTACGGAAAAAATATCTCCATGTATGAGTTATAAACGTTTATTCTAATAAAATTTGTCTTTTTTCTCTTTTTTATGATCGGATAAAGTGTCATTATCAGAATATGTATATCACTATATTATGTTTTCTGATGAGAGAGTCGAACCCAACACAAATCTAAAATGACAAAAGTCATATATGTCAAACATATTAACCCAAACACGATATAAGTTTTAACGGGTAAACATAAACTCCACCGGTTTTGACATGAAATTTTGTTCTTTTCCATATATTAACTCTATATTGGGAAATTTTAATAACAATAATACAAACGTATATAAATTGATTATATTTAAACTATAAAGTTTTAATATCATTTCTCTTTTATCTTTTAAACTTTCAGAAAAAACACAGCCAGTTCATATTTAAAAAGAGTAAATTACTGTTTTCGTCCCTGAGGTTTGACGAAAATCACGGGTTCAGTCTAAAAGTTCATTTATTACATTGACGGTCCAATAGTTTTAAAGTTTGTTTCAATTTCACTCAACGTGTTAACACCGTTAGAAATATTCTGTTATTTTAATATGAAAAGACAAATTTACCCTTAAGATTAAAATACAAACTAAAAAAATAAAAACCCACCCCACCCCACCCCAATCTGCTTTCTCTCTCTCTCTCTCTCTCTCCTCTCTCTCTCGTCTCTCTCTCCTCTCTCTCTCCTATCCCCCTCTCACTCTCTCACTCTCTCTCATCTTTTTTATCATCAGAATATCCACACTCACCTTCAACCCCAATCTACTGCCACCACCACCGCCCTCTCCGCCATCGGCATTGTCGCCACCCTCTTGACTTGCACCCTGCTCAACGATATCATCAACCACATCCCCAATTTAAATTGAACATAAAAGATGGAGATGAAACCTTAAATCAAGGTGGAGGGTTATAATGGTGGTGGTAGTGATGGAGGACAAAGTGAAATATAGTGTTGATGGTGGAAGAATATGACTAAAACAAAGAGAAAGAGAAAGACGATTATGGTGTTGGTGGGTTGTCTTAAATCTGGATTTGGGTCTTAAATGTGGTAGGTGGTGGTGGTGGTAAAAGGGGACGACTTCAAATGGCGGTGGGGTCTAGGTGGTAGTGGTGAGCGATGGTGGTGGTCGAGGCCGACGGGTCTAGGTGGTGGTGGTGTGGCCGACGGGTTTTGAGTGATGGTGGTGAGCGATGGTGGTGGTTTTGGTCTAGGTGGTGGTGGTGTGGCCGACGGGCTTTAGGTGGTGGTGGTGGTGAGCGATGGTGGTGGTCGAGGTTGACGGGTCTAGGTGGTGGTGGTGTGGCCGACGGGTTTTGAGTGGTGGTGGTGAGCAATGGTGGTGGTTTTGGTCGACGGGTGTAGGTGGTGGTAGTGTGGCCGACAGGTTTTAGGTGGTGGTGGTGTGAGCGATGGTGGTGGTTGTGGTCGACGAGTCTAGGTGGTAGTGGTGTGGCCGACGGGTTTTAGGTGGTGGTGGTGAGCAATGGTGGTGGTGGTGAGCAATGGTGGTGGTTGTGGTCAAAAGAGGGAGTGTGAGTAAGAGAGAGAGAGAGAGAGAGAGAAAGAAAGAGAGAGGAGATAAGAAGATAAGAGAGAGAGAGTATGATTGTGTGGATATGAATGACGATATGAGTGAGGATGAGGATGAGTTTTAAATATTCAGGGGCACAAAAGTCTTTTTACATAATTTAACAGATCAAGTACTAACGGTGTTAACGCCTTGGGTGAAATTGAAACAAAACTTAAAACTATTAGACCGTCAATGTAATAAATGAACTATTGGACTGAACTCGTGATTTCCGTCAAACCTCAGGAACGAAAACACTAATTTACTCAAAAATTTAATATATATATATATATATATTATATATATATATTGAATGGGCCAAAATATCAACATGAACACGGCAGGCTTGCTTTTTCTTCGGCCCAATATCCCAAACAGCCAAAAAAAACGTTTATTTTTGGTCGAATTAGACCATTGCAAATTGTTATACCTATTCTCTTTTTGATTCTTCTTTTTATTTTTTTATAAAAACCTATATAATTCTCTAGAAAGTAATGTTATAAATTTATGTTAGAAATGCTAAAATGTCAAAGACTAATGGTTAAGAAAACCGATTCAAGTCCGGAATCAAATTGATTTGATCAAGTCTGGTCAAAACTAGTTTGTGGAGAAAACGGTTCTAGTTAGACCAATCTTGCAATATTGGTTTACCTTAGGGACTATCCATGTAAGTACCGATAAATAAAAATTTATATCACTTAAATGTTTATTATAATTATATTTATCAAAATTCAAAACCTAGAGACATGATTTGACTAGATTTGCTTTGTTATTATTCTCCTTATATTATTGCCTATATAATGTCGATTCTAATAGATAATGTTTTACCGAGTTTTCTTTATTTTATAGTAAATACATATTCTGAACTCATTATTGATTATACTTGTGTTGCTACAAGTAGAAAATATAATGTTTATTAATAATTAAGCTTGTAATAATAAGAAGAATCTTAGAATGTTGCTAGTAATTTATTTGTAACACATGCCAAAAAAAGTTCACCTTTTTCTACCATTAGACTAAGATTAGTAGATGTCTTTCTTCTCTCTTTACGTATTAAACCCACCTCTTGTTGTATCTATTGGGCGCAAAGTGAATTTATTGTTAAAATAGATACGTATCAAATTGAACACCATTCATTCATTCATAATAATTTAATAAAAGGAACACATCATTTAGATCAATATCAATAAAATTAATTTCCTAAAAGCGAATCCTGAATTAATTTAAATATATTTCTTGTATTTGCGTAAACTTTTTTATTTTATTATCTTTCTAAGTAATTAAAAGTGACAAGATATAGTGAAGCACATATACCCACTTCCTTCCTCTCCATCTAATCAAACTTTTCTTTTTTAACTTTTAAAGGCTTGTACTTTACATATAGTGACCATTTATTACTTGAGAACAAACTTTTCTTAAACATATTGTTGTTTTAATGTTAAACTATGAAATGAAATTGTACTGTGGTTTGTTAAAAGTCGATTAAACCTAATCAATTAGTAGGGTTGAAATTTGTGGTGTAATTTTCCATTATGATTTTACATTTTCACGCTAGTGTCTTGCTAATTCTTAAAATAAAATCTGTCATTCTCACATATATGATAACTAAGTAAAAGCTTTGATTTTCTTTTTTTCATAATTAGCTTCTGCCTTTTAAGATTGATTTGTAGAATTTGAGGCAATAATAGATAGTGTAGTCTTTATGTTAAACTAAAAAACTAAAAACAATTAGGGTGGCTTGGGAATTGGGATCTGCCTCTCTAGACAAGGATTTGTAATATTTTTGTGATTATAGAGTTATAGACATAAATCGATTATCAACTTATTTCATATTAAGGATAATTAACAGATGGTTATTTGAGTCAAAAAGAGAATAATTAGGTGAATATTTATCAAGTGAAATTACAAACCTATACAATTAGGTACCGGATTAGCCGTCAAAATTGTTTGAAAGTAACGTTTTGGGGTTTTAGATTGTTTCAACTATAGATTTTAAAGATTTGTAATTGTTATTTGTTATTACTATAAGCAAAAATAAGATTAATACAACATTTTCAAAACAACCTTTTAAAAGAAGTTGCATTTGTGTAACATAAAAGTTGCATTATCAAACAAAAGCAATTGTTTTAGATTTAATATAACTTCATCTAATGCAACTTTTCGTAAAAAGGTCGCGTAAGGTTAATGTAATTTTTTATAAGTCTGATGTAATTATTTAAAAAACTAATGAATGTTTAAGACCTTAGCAATTTTAAATATTAGATGTGATTTTTGTTAATTACTTAGTAGCTATTTAGTTTATTAGATGATTCTATATAGAATTTAAAACCAAATTTGAATTTGGTTCTTAGAATGAAGATTGAAAAGAACGAGTAAAGTTACCTTGCTTCGTGGCGAGATGCATGATAACAATATATGATTAAGGGCATGTTTGTCACTCGTAACCAACATCAGATATGAATACACCTAAGTAAATAAAAGACGCATATTACAAGAATTCGACGTCTCGTATGTTGTGGCGTAATAGTTTAAACAATATGATTGAAACGAAAGACATACCACGTCCCCATGAAATCATCAAACTTCGTTACATTGAGAACTATTAATATACCTATAGTAACCTAACAACAAAAACTAAACAGATAGAAAAGACAATTAAAAAAATATTAAACAATAAAGAAAATATAAAAAAATACCTCAAAGAAAAATAGTTGAAGCAAATGGGATTCTAACAACAACACTGCGCCTTAACCGTCTCGTCTAGCAAAGCACGTTGTGTCAAACCCGAAATCAATGTAAATAGGCACATCTAGGTTTACGAAAAACAAAAAAAAGGAAAAATATCTTTATCCGGAAAATTAGATGGTGACACGTGTGAGGGGTAGTGGAAAGCCCACCGACACTTGCAAATGGGTTATATATAATTTGTTTAAAGAAACTGATTAAAATTTTATTATCAAATACTATGCATAAGTAAAAACGAGATAACAAACTTAATTTAGACACGTTTAAGGCAGGCGTGGATGGCACCTAGTGCAAGGGTTAAAGGGCAAAGGGTTTTTAACAACGATTTTATTTCAACTGCTCCATTTTATAGCCCCATCACATCGAACATGTGAACTCAACTAATAAACTTGATCGACATCGATATTAAGATTGATCGGCCAATTTGTCCGCTGGGGTGAGACCGCAAAAAGGTAAACGTCCAACATCATCCACCATGTAACCACACTATATGAACAAAGTTTGGATAATATTGATCTAAGGTTGACCCGTTCTGAACAAAATTAGTTCCGTAAATCATACATTGTTTAATACTATAAATGTTTTAAGTTTGTTTCTTTTTCCTTCTTCATTTTTGCGCGCTTGTGAGATTTTATTTTAACTTCTATCACCTAAGTGTTGCATAATCATTTTTTCCATTCAATAAGTAAAGCGGTGACCGAATTTAACTCATCATTTTTAAAACTTTTAATGTAATTTATATTTATTATTTTAAACAATTTCATGAATTAATAATATAAGTTAAAATTACTTAAATTTTATAAAACATTACTTAAAACTCGTAAAATTTTTGAATATCTAGTCGTCATTTTGGCCACATAAACAAACCTCGTCAATATGTTCAACTAAATTTACCCAAAGGTTGTATGTTTCTCAGTTATGTAATTCCTGATGATTTGCTTTCCTTTGTTGGTTGGATATTTCTTCAAAAGAAGATCACATCATCTTTACAGTATTGACACGTCGCACGAGTTTCATTCTACAAAATCATATCATGTAACATGATGCACTCTTACATTATATTCTCTATTTTTTTAAGCTCGTTGTGTGTCGTGCTGGAATTTACATCATATGCCAACGCATCTTGAGAACTTGTTATTCATTGGGGAATTTCCGCTACTTGTAATACGTGTTGGGCCACAACTACGATTTTTATCGCAACACTGTCATCAGCCTCGCCTCATTTTGGTGATGATGAAGATAAATACATATAGATAAATTGCTTAAAGATATTAGAATTATATTAGAAAATGGGTGAACTGGTGCGGAGAAATAATAAAATTGGTTGTGTGTGAAAATGAGATAAAAACTTTAGATACCTAATGACTCCCTCCAACGATTACTTTTCACCTCTCATAGTTGCTACAAATGCTTAAAGTTGCTATCAAAACCAAGTTGTTACCGATAATCAAACTTATGAGTGATGCTTACTTAATAGCGATGCACTAGTTATTACCGATTGGAGTTTCTATCGGTGATGAGTAGCAACCTAACACTGCTTTACTACTTCCTTTGATCATCAAAATTAAGCAACATTTTTATCAATCAAGTGAATTTGAAGCAACTTTTAATGTATAACTAACATGTTAAAATATAATTTCTTCATGTTAACTAGCAGATTGATCACCAGCCCTTGAATCCTACTACTAAGGTTCTTGTGTACAAGAATTTAAAACATTCTTCAACGAGCCGTGAACTATACAACTCTAAATTCATTATCAATTTTAATTTATTCTTGTTTCTCAGTTGGTTTTAATCAGGTAAATTCAGTTATCGTATTAATAATACTAAAATCACCAACAATAATTAATCATTCTTTGTGAGACACCATTATTTTTATGCATGTAGGCACATAATTTACATATGTACATATATGTGATACATACATACGTACCTATGCATTATGTATGTACATACATCCACATACATACATAACTAGTTGAAAGTTAAAAAAAGTCGTGAAAAGCTTCTTCAACAATCCTTTTAAACAAAGCTTTTATACTTTAGTCACATTATAACTTTTTTATTTTTCCTTTAACTATATAGTATATATTAAAAAGATGCGTCTAAACTAATTAAAAAAACACGTCTAAACTAATCGCGATGGTTCGTTTAATATTACAATAGTGTCATGTGGGAACTGTGTGATTATAACGGTGATGCCAACTAATTTAATAGTACATCTAAACTTGTTGTTGTTTTAATGAACGTGTCTGTAGTCACCCTCTAAAATACAAATGTTGTGTCATTGGTCTTCATTTTGTACAACATCTCACCCCTTATACATATATAACGTAATATATTTTATAATCTATATAATCAATCACCTATTTATATTAATACAATAAAAATTACAAATTTTATTTACTTAACACATTTTATCTAATCCTAGATGTAAAACACATACATTATGTTGCCATTCATTCATTCTCTGTTGAACAAACAACAATAAACGCCTTACACATTCATATTATGTTGTCATTCTCACTCTCCTTTAACAACCAACAATAAAGGCCTACGGATTTCATTTTGACCACCGTTTTCAATTTTTGAAAACGACAAATTTCATATACTACTTTTTATTTATTTATTTATAAAATACACTCAACTTTAACAATACATTTTCACAATTAAAAACTTCTTTAATTCGATAAAAGAATCAAAACTTTATTCATTGCTCACCTCATTAGTCATCACTCATTACCCATTAATCAACTTTTGTTACCGAACCTGTACCTTATGCATCTCAGGTTGTACATTTTCTCTCCATATATCCTTCTCCTTTCTCCTCTACCATAATTCACACACTAAACACACACACACACACACACAAACAAACGGATAATAATCGCAATGGGGTCATCCGAATCGTCGTTGTGGCGGTTTAATTCGCCATTGATATATCTATTTGGAGGAATATTTGTAATACTTTTTCTGATAACGGTGGCGTTGATGATGCTAGTGTGTTGTAAACGAAAACAACGATCGGGTGGTGGAGATATTGAAAGAGGTGGTGATGATGATGGTGATCAGAAGGCGGCGACGGCGGCTCACGACGGTGGTGATTGTGCGGATATCCGCCCTAAACTGGTGGTGATCATGGCCGGAGATGAAGCTCCGACGTATTTAGCGACACCATCGGATGTTGTCGCAAAAGAAACTCATGTTTCTTAGAGTCATTGTAGTCGTAGATTCCGATGAACACAATTTTGGCTAGAGTCTCTTAAGTTTGTTTTTTTTCTTTCTTTTTTGAGTTATTAATCAATCAACTTGAGCGAATTAATCAGAAGTTGAAGACCAGTTGCATAATTGTGATTTGTGTATACGTTTTGTTATTTGTGTTTTTCTGTCATGGATTGCACTATATCGGTTGTATTGGCAATTGACAAAGGGTTTAAAGACCAAATGGATTCTCTCACCTATCTATTAGTTTTTTGAATTGAGTTTTTTGTTTGTTATAGTGATTAACAAGTTTTCGGGTCACCGGAAAAATTAACTCCGGTGAGGTCTAAAAGAAATGAAGAACATCTAGTTTTAAAAAGTGTGCAACATCTTTAGACAAAGTAGTGACATAAGAAGTATATAATGATAAATGTATATATTTTAAGATTAACATGATTGTGTTATTCTTAATAAAAAACGGACCTTTTTTAGCAGTGTTATTCTTTGAAATGATTAGTAAATCAGTGTTTATTGAGTGAATTAATGTTGGTACCTTATTGTTAGTTGAGCGTCAAATACGATTAACACGTAAAAGTTCTATTTAAAGCAATCTCAAACGGCCATATTAAAAGGGTGTGCGATAATATTGTTATTAACGTGTGTATAGAAAGCCTTAAGACAATTCGTAAGTCTCGTATATCAGTATATATGCATTTCTTTAATGACAACGACTAGAATTTTCATAGACGAACTATACCAATTGGTTTAATTTAAACTCACGACCTTCAAACTGGGTTTAATTCTAAAGTGAAAAAGGCATAAGAACAAAATGTACGATTAAGAATATTAAGGGAATATTCTTGTATAGTTTTAGGTTTAAGGGGGTAGTTTGAAATTGGAAGAACTTAAGGATGGAGCATATCGAAGACGTATTAATGTCGGTGGGATGCAGCGATTCGACACCGCTTTCTCAGCATTATTTGTTTTCTGCTGTGCACAGCTGGCATCCACAACCTTCTCATGTTAAAAATAGATTCTGTATTTATAGATTTTCATAATTTCATACGATAATAACACGAATAATATTAATAAGATGATTTTATTTGGACACCAACAAATTTTAAATCAACACCCCTTTAACTCTATACGTCACGTATGGATCCATACTCGGCGTATAGGCTCACTGATGTGACGTGGAATTCTTGGCATTTATGAGGGAGACCTATACGTCGCGTATGAACCCATACGCGGCGTATAGGTGGGTGTTGATTTAAATTTGAGGGTGTCTTTTTATTAGAACCCTATTAATAACATCAGTTTAACATTTAATGCTTCATATATCCGATTGTTTTTCTCTTTTTTCCTTTTTATCACTTTATCACTTTTGTAATATTTTGACACGTATCAATCTTAGTTTAGACTTTAGATGGCTTTACACCTTTTGTATTCGTAAAATAAATTAATAAAATTGTGTATTACACGAGCTTTATAAATAAAATATTAAATATAGTAAAATTTTATTAATTATAAATGACATTTTTAGATAAAATATAATTGAAATCACAATTAAATAAAGAGTATAAGTAATAAAACAATGATAACTTTTGTTTTTAAACTTTCTTTATTTTTCAAAAAATAAAACACTTTGTTTCAAAAACCAACTATTTAAAAAAATATCAATTTTAAAAAGGTCTTTATTAGAGCGTTAACTTACAAATTTTTCATATTCTTCACTCACAATCACTTACAACAATTCTTTATTGCAGTCACTCACATAAAAATAAGAAATGAGTTTTTAATGCTCTTATAACTTTCAATTATAAAACCTTTTTTATACAAAATTTACTTTTTACACCTATTTTAGAATATTTTGTATTTTTAAATAAATATGACATTTTAAAAAAAGTTTATTATTTATTTTACAAACATTTACTTTTTAGAAATAACATTAATAAAAGATAATTTTTAATTTATTAAAAACTATTTTTAATCTAAACAAAAGTAAATTATATTATTAATAATTAATATGATTATTTAATAAGAGAAATAAACGAATTTTTTTATGAGAATGAATGTTATGTTATCAAGTATTTCTTTTAGTTACTATTCTATTATAGTAGCTAGGTAGATATATTTTTATATGCTGTTAAAAATATGTATTTTTATATACCCAAAGAAAATAGTGTTTTGACTTGTAGATTATATCACTAGGTTAGTAAAAAAGAGTGAAAACCGATTGTGTCTATGAAGGGTGATGATAGTTATGTCCATTTAATGTGGCTTTACATAGTCGTACACTATAATAAAATTGACACACTATTCTAGTCATAGAGGTTATTTATACGTTCGATCATTAAAAATTAAACACACCATAGTAACTGGTTTGGAAGAATGCACCTTATAGCTTTCGACGTCCGATCCGAATCCGAAAACATTGGTTAGTGATTTTACCATAGTAAGCATTTGGGTGGTGAGTTTTCCTGGAATGATGAGCGAGCTGGGTCACTAGTGCTGTGTGTGTTTGCGGAACTTTCACCAATAGGTTTACCCGAGTGACATGCTTAAATATTATTTGTTGGTTGTTGAAAAAGGAAAGAAAAAAGAACAATGGTTAGAAACATACTGTAGTTGTAATTGAGTTACACACCTTTCCTAACATGTTTGGATGGTGCGTTCTAATCAAGGATGCCTTTAACATTTTAGAAAAAGTTCGGTTTTTAAATCAAATTAATATGTAACAATATAATATTTAAACAAAGTAGATTCAAATTTTAAAATTTGTAGTGTCTTGTATATAGTGAAATATATAAAAGCTGTTGTAACTAGATTTATATGAAAATTCAACAATGATAATGTACAACTGTTTAATTTAACTAATCGATTATTCATTATAACTTTACCATATCTGCAATTGAATGTGTGAATGATCTTCAATCATCACCATCATTCATCAGCTAAAATTCATTTTTCTTTGATATACATCTCTCTCGTTATCTGATTGCAATATAATATTTTTACAGCATTCTTATCCTATTCTATTACTCATCCTTATCTTTATTTTTATACTAAAAAATATTATATATTTTTTTAATTAAATAATATTTTTTATATTTGTCATTAACTAAAATATTAAAATTTTTATAAAAGTTGAATAGTACATACTCAAATATACAATAGAACAATAAATTTTCTTATTTACGCCCATTCCTTATAATTTAAGGAATACACTAACAGTTCTTATAATTTAAGGAGTACACTAACAGTTAAATAATGAAGAATGAGATGTGAATGATCTCAAACCTAAATTCAATTGTGAAATACTTTAAACTATGTAGTTTAGTTTAGATATATCTAAACATGTGATTTTCACTATTTGACAAGCATGCTGATCTACATAAGAAGATGGCATGCAAGCATGAATCAGTTGACCCGAATCCCTATTTGACAACATCACTGTGAGTGTGGTGTCCAGCATATGCAATCATACTCTCAATCGCCGAGAACCAGTAAACACCACCAAACCATCAATCTAATATGGGCAAGGAAGCGAGGGCTGAAAACGATGATCATATCAGAATGGTCTCTCATACCTGAGCCATATTTACAGAAGGGTTTTGATCCCTTAGTGGTAATCATATATAGTGTGTTTTATCCTCACCTTCGTCGCCATCTGACTATTTGTCGCATCAACAAAATCACTAAATCCAAATGAGAGAAAGAGATGAGGTTAAACTCAATAGCTAAACACCATGCAAAAAAGGTGAATTTGATTGGTCTGTCAATGAACTACATGACACATTAACTCGCACACACACAACTTGTACGCAACTGCACTAAGTACTTGCAGTTTACTATTCATTTACATGGTCTTTAATATCGATAGTAATAAGTCATCACATCTGCATATGAGTTTATGAGGGTTTATGTTTTGTATAATGTGGATGGTTTAGCCTATATATTTGATCTCATGGCAAGTGTGCCCTGCTCACCCTAACTATTTAACCAAAAGACAAAATCAAATAAATTAAAAAAACAAAGAGAAGAAGATTCAAACACGAGTGCGAGCTCTAGCTCAATGGAGATGACTCTAACCAACTCCACCACCAACAAGATAGGCAAAAAGATTTGAGAAACAAATATCTTAACTCGTACCAAAGTCGGTGGTAAGACCACTGACATTGGTAAGTTATAGTTAAATAAATGTTAAAGAAACAAAAACCAGAGAGTAATTAAATAATCATATGTTACAACAAAGCTGAGCTTTTGAATAAAATTATAAATGCAAAATTATCTTAACCTTAGTAAAATATAGTTACAAATTATAACTCTTATTATCATTTTATTTTTAATTTATATAAATAACGTACATTTGCTTTAGAAATGTATATGCCACACAACTTATAATTTTTTTAACAATTCTTTTGCTCTAAATACCACCTGATATGACTCTAGTAAAATTTTAAACGTACTTAAATCATTTTATGAGACAATCATCAATGGTACTATGTTATAAACATAGAAATACAACCTATAAATAATTACTTTGCATTTATTCTTAAATTTATGTTATCATTTCGAATCAAGTGATCTAGTCTATATAATTTCGTCTATATCCTTGAAAATCCATGATGGAGTTCATTGGGTTGGAGGATGAGGAAACTTGGGCTTGTAAGTTAATTATAATAAACGCAATTATTTCTGGCTTTTATTCTTTTCGATATAGTTTATTCTTAGGGGACTTTATAAGTAAAAGACATATATGCCCACCGTTCTCACTTGGCATTTTTTTCCCATATTCTTTTTTGGTAAATCTATGAACTATATATGGGGCGTTAAATAACGATAAAATTACAAAAAACGTCATTTATGTTTATAAAAACTTACAAATATCACTCTTTATCTTAAAAAAAATACTCCAATCATCACATCTATTCACTTTTTATAACAATTTTTATTTTATAAACTAACGGACGTTAAGTTTTTCCGTTAAGTAAAAGACACATTACTCTCCACCCCATAAAAAAACTACTTTCGAAAATTTAAAATTAAAGGACTTTTTTGTAATTTTAATCTTGTCACCAGTTCTACAAAGTGCAACACCCTATAAAATTTTTGTTTGTTTATTAAGTTTTGGAGTCTTATAAGTTATAAAATTTACTAAAATAAATAACTCTGGTAGTATGTTTGATAGGAATTATGATCGAAATTATAAAGAAATGAAAACAGAATTGAGTCACGATTAAGAAGAAGAAGGAAGAAGGTTGTTATTATAAAGAATGATAGAGAAAAAAAGACAAAATGTTCCAGGGCTATGCCCTCTCTCCATGCACTAAGCAGGAGCCTAACAAATTAACAAATTCTCACATGCCTCGTTATTACATGATGCAATCCTACTTATACCCATTTTCACTAACAACTCTTAGCCACTTTTAGATATTCCCTTTTTGCCCCTTCTAGAATAAACATGCATGAGTTTAGGACCCTCTTTCTCATTCGTATCACTGCTTCCCCCATCCGTTAAAGTCTTGACCCCAAGACTTGTATTTGGGAACTGACCACGGATCCATTATGCATTTTCCCACGTGGCCTCTTCCTCTGGTCGTCCTTGCCATTGAACCAACCACTGCTCCATTGATTTCGAGTTAAGAGAAATCAACCGAGAAGCCAAAACTGTAGCAGGAACAAGAACTTCATCCACACCCAAATCCAGTTCAGCTGGCAATACTGGATCAGTTTGTTCCCGAACAGCTTTTTTAAGAAGGGAAACATGGAAAACTTGGTGGACTTTAGAAGTAGGAGGCAATTGTAAACGATAAGCAATTGGGCCAACCTTGTCAATGATTTGAAAGGGCCCAAAAAACTTTGCTGCCAATTTCCGGTGTATACGACTGGCCACATACATTTGGCGATAAGGTTTGAGCTTGACATAAACCCATTCTCCCACAGCAAAAGATAGATCGCGTCTGTGTTTATCAGCCTGAGATTTCATGACTGATTGAGCATTAGACAAGTGTGTTCGTAACTGCTTAAGAGCTTCATCTCGATCCATTAGTTCCCGCGCAACCATATCTACACGTACCTCCCCCGGAACAAATTGAAATACGGTAGGAGGTCGGCGACCATAAACAACTTCAAACGGAGTCGTGCCAGTGGAAACATGAAAAGTAGAGTTATACCAAAATTCAGCCCATGGAATCCAAAGGGACCAATTCTTGGGTTGATCCACTGCAAAACAACGAAGATATGCCTCCAAACAACGGTTAATGACCTCTGTTTGACCGTCCGATTCAGGATGGTAAGCCGAGCTCATTTGCAGTTTTGTTCCCATTGAGCGAAAGATTTCTTGCCAAAACTTGCTAAGAAAGAGTGGATCCCTGTCACTCACAATGGATTTGGGTATCCCATGTAAACGAACGATGTCTTTAATAAAGATCTCAGCCACTGATTTTGCCGTGTACGGGTGTTTTAATAAAACAAAGTGAGCATATTTCGACAATCGGTCAACTACCACCATTATTGCATTAAAGCCTTTTGATGTGGGCAACCCAACAATGAAGTCCATTGAGAGATCCTCCCAAATCAACTCCGGAATCGCCAATGGTTGTAATAAACCAGCCGGTACAGCTGAACTGGCCTTACACCGTTGGCAGATATCACATTCCCGGACAAAATTTTTAACAGTATTCGTCATACCGGGCCAATATAAGTTAGCAGCCAGCCTTCGATAAGTGCGATAGAAGCCGGAATGACCACCAAACGATGTAGTGTGAAACTCATGAAGGAGTTCTGGCAAAAATTTTGAATTTCGAGAAATCACCAAACGATCACGATAGTGTAAAATGCCCTGTTTGAGAGAATACCCAGGAAACTTATCAGGTTGCGACTGGAGTTTGAGGATCGGTTGTTGAATTTCAGCATCGGCTTTAGCTTCTTCAATCAGGGAAGCACCTTGTAACCACATAGGTGATGAAATAGCTTGATTAAACTCCACAGAATCAGCACGTCTGGACAACGCATCAACTGCTCTATTTTCGCGTCCCGGTTTGTATTGGATGTCAAAATGATATCCCAACAACTTAGCCACCCAATTCTGTTGATCGGGAGAAGTAACACGCTGTTGGAGTAAAAACTTTAAGCTTTTTTGATCGGTGTAAACAATGAAACGGTTACCTAATAAATAGGGACGCCAATGTTGAACAGATAACACCAAAGCCATCATTTCACGCTCATACGCTGATTTTGCCAAATTACGGTCACTTAAAGCTTTACTAAAATAAGCTATAGGATTGTGATTTTGAAGTAACACCGCCCCAATACCCCGACCTGAGGCATCACATTCCACCATAAATGGTTGAGAGAAATCGGGGAGCGCTAGTACAGGAGCCGAAACCATTGCATTTTTTAGTTGTTCAAAGGCCAGCTGAGCATCGTTGGACCATAAAAAAGCATCTTTTTTTGTTAAATCAGTGAGAGGACGAGCGATACTTCCATAATGTTTGACAAATTTTCTATAATAACCTGTGAGGCCTAGAAAACCCCGAAGTCCTTTTATGTTTGTAGGAACAGGCCAACCCACCACTGCCTCAATTTTCTTTGGGTCCATCGACACCCCTTGACCATCAATAAGATGGCCCAAATACTCAACTGAAGGCCGCCAAAAGGAGCATTTCTGTTTATTGACTTTAAACTGATTTTGAGATAAAATAGAGAGAACATCATGTAAATCTACCAAATGAGACTCCCACGTGGGGCTGTAGATGAAAATATTATCGAAAAAAATAACCACCTTGCGACGAAGTAAAGGCCGAAAAACATCGTTCATCACCGCTTGAAAAGTGGCGGGTGCATTAGTCAAGCCAAAAGGCATGACTAAGTACTCGTAATGTCCATCATGGGTGCGAAAAGCTGTCTTCTCAATACTATCTTCACACATACGGATCTGATTATACCCCGATATGAGATCCAATTTAGAAAAATAACATGCCCCATGTAATTCGTCCAAGAGTTCCTCCACAACTGGTATGGGGTACTTATCTAAAATAGTTGCGTTGTTTAATGCCCTATAATCAACACACATACGCCACGAATCATCTTTTTTTCTGACCAAGATAACGGGGCTGGAATATGTGCTTTTACTTGGATGAATCATGCCCAAATCCAAGAGATCTTGGACTTGGCGTTCAATTTCAGATTTCTGAAAGTGCGGGTAGCGGTATGGGCGAACACAAACCGGTTCAGAAGTTTTAAGAATAATACTATGGTCATGTGAACGAGGGGGAGGAAGGCCAGACGGAGCCATAAACACCGAAGCAAAGTCGTCCAAAATAAAAGAAAGAGAATTGTGTTGAGCTGGAGAAAGAGAAGAATGACATGGAAGAGTAGTAATCCCCGAAGAGTGTGCAGGGGCAGCAAAAACATCATCCAGAGACAGCCATTGTTGGAGAGCAGGAGGAGGAGATTGACCTGATAATAAACCCTGTAATCGAACAGAGGTACCCTCAAACTAGAACTGCATCCACGCATTCTGCCAATCATGAGTGACCTCACCCAAAGAACCCAACCAAGCCATACCCAAAATTAAATCAATCGAGCCGGTGTCGAAGACTAATGCGTCAATCACAAACGTACAAGAGCCAACAAGAACAGAGAAACTATGGAAAATTTCAGTCACAAACACATAGTGGCCATCACCCAACTTAATACGAATACCAGAAAAAGGAGTAAGAGGCAAACCAAGGGCTAGAGCTACCTTTCGAGAAACAAAGTTATGTGTCGCACCGCTATCAACCAAAATGCTCACTGAAATCCCCTGTAACACACCTTCAAATCGTAAGGTCTTAACACCTCCGGTCTCTGATAGGAGCCCAGCAAATTCAAGTGCCAAACAAGTCCCAACAGGGGAATCATTGGGTTTTGCTTCAACCTCAATATTCTCTGTATCCAACACAAAAGTTTCCCCTTCCAAGGAATCATACTCATCATCCCCTAACAATAGAACACGGAGCTTCCCCTCCGGGCACTTATGCGCCGGCCCATACTGTTGGCCACATCGAAAACATAACCCCTTTTTCCTCCTGTCATCCCACTCCGAACGCGAAAGGGAACGCACACCCCTATCCCTCTGAAAAACATGCCCCAAATCAGAAGAAGAATTACTTGCAGGTTTAGTAAAAGAGGAGGAAGAACGAGAAGAATCAGATCTAAAAGACGATTGGCGGTCATTTAGTTTAGATCCAGATAAAACCTTGGACTCGGTACGGCCAGCAAATTAGGCCCATCCCCAGACCCATTAGGGTAAGGCCCAAAACGATTCAGATAACGAAAACGAGAGAGAGAACCGGTACCGGTGATTGGCCTGAGCATCTCCTCCACATCCTTGGCCAGATATATCGCGTCTAATCGGGATTGTGGACGATGTAACCAAACCCATTTCTTCACGTCGTCCTTCAGACCGGCCACGAAGTACCCTAACGCCTGAGATTCCGGCAAGCGTGGAACCAGAGACATAAGGTATTCAAAATCATCAATATAGTCGTGAATAGAGTCTGATTGTTGGATGTTAGCCAATTGTTCATAAGGATTGTGAATCTCCAATCCACTAAATCGTTGGAGAAGTTCTCATTGAAAGTCACGCCAAGTGAGTGATTCCCGTACCTGAGTAATCACCGTGAACCAGTGTTGAGCGACCCCCACCATGCTCAATTGAGCGAGACGAAGCCGCAAATCATCTGGCGTTTGATTGATATCAAAATACAAGGATGCTTTCTGAATCCACCCTTGTGGATCAAAACCACAAAATTCCGAAAGTTTCACCTTCTTTACAGCCCATGGAACCCCCACCGGAGCATCCTGAGATGCTGATTTGGAACCAGACGCCGAGAAATCCACACCAGAAAATCCCGAACCAGAGGATTGATCACCAGAACGTTTATCCTGTTTCGTCATCCAGGCTAGAACAATTTTCCGAAATTCACTGGATTCTGCTCGGTCATCCTCCATTGATTTACGAATTTCAGCGACGTCATTCTGTAATTGTTTGATCTGAGTATCTTGGGTATCTAAACGAGTAGTCGTAGGGGTTTCCATAAACGATCAACGAAAACGGCAGGTCAAAGGTAGGTCGGACCAATGATAGGAATTATGATCGAAATTGTAAAGAAATGAAAACAGAATTGAGTCACGATTAAGAAGAAGAAGGAAGAAGGTTGTTATTGCAGAGAATGATAGAGAAAAAAAGACAAAATGTTCCAGGGCTATGCCCTCTCTCCATGCACTAAGCAGGAGCCTAACAAACTAACAAATTCTCACCTGCCTCATTATTACATCATGCAATCCTACTTATACCCATTTTCACTAACAACTCTTAGCCACTTTTAGATATTCCCTTTTTGCCCCTTCTAGAATAAACATGCATTAGTTTAGGACCCTCTTTCTCATTCGTATCAATGTTCGTATATAGACATGTAAAACAAATTTTATATTAGTAGTTATTAGGCACGTGACGTCCACATATCATGCTATAGCTGTGTAAGGCAATGTAATACACGATCTTACATTGTATTAGACTGATTTATATGCATATTTATATATGCACCAAACTTATTTCGCATATCGTTTATTTCATGCATTTGCTATTTGAAGACTTTAAAATAATTCAACAAGTATGTGCAACAAATTTTAAACTCATTTAAAGATATGTTATAAGAAGATAGGTTATAAGTGGGGTGGTGATTCGTACCTTGAAGTCCCTGAAACAAATTCAAATATTATTTATATCACAAGATCAATGTATGAATCTCCACCTCACTACTCATGCAAAATGCACGTTCGAATAAAAAACAATCCCTTGTTAAAATTCACTCGTGTATTGTTGGTTATACTATATATACTTTTGAGAGGCGGTTTTCATGTTCATTTTGTTCATCTCAAATGGTATAATACATGTAAGTGAATTGGTTGATGGCGGATAACAATACATTTCAAAGTCATAATTACGATAAGATACAATAAAAAGATGCTCAAATTTGGTGATTGTGGAGTGTTATTAGCATCTCACCCTCACATACAACTTAACGTTTCCTTGATGCCCGCATGTTAAAATGATATAATTTCTATATGATGAGATTACAAGTGACGGGACTAAAAGACAAGTTCGATGACAGGCTATCAAAACATCCTTCTAAACTCATATAACCATCCATTCCGATTAGCTTACCTTCCTAACCTTGTTATTAATGTGTCTAACATGTTGTTGGTGTACGTCTAAACATTGTTTCAGGCCACAGTAAGTCAATGGACCTTGTTAGGAAATAATACAATGTTAAAAGTGGTAATATGTTATTTCCTCATAGAGGAGGAAGTTTGTTGAAAAGAGAAAAATAGTAACTTTAGTAAGGATTGTAAAAAGGGAAAGTTCAATTCCCAAAATATCCATTTTCTCTCTTATTATTTTTTTAGTATGTCCCTTAAATAATTTATTATTAAAATGTTCATTTCAAACAAGACGCAACGTCTTTTTAGACAGGGAGTGGGTGCTGTATTTAAACAGGTGTCAACGTGTCCTTTATGATGGTGAACACCTCCAAAGCATGGGTGGGCGCCTTCGCAGCGCTGGCGAACGCCTTAACAGCGTTAGCGGGCTCCTCCACGTAAAACATGTGTGATTTTGAATGGCTAGATGCTTGCGCCCTTTACAAGAAGGTATTATCATCTTGTCTTGAGAGGATAATATGGGAAGAATATATTGGAAGGACGTGTTAAGGGAGTTCTAGATAAAAAGAAAATTCTGAAAATTTCCACTTATAATAATAGGTTATTACCATTTCCTACTAAAGTTAAAGTATTATTTTCCATCTTATAACTTTCTCTTTCTGAAAAACATGCAATACAACCAAGCAATCATGTTGTGTTATAAGTTTATATTATGTTGTTAACGTAATCACTAACTAATTGTATTCGGTCAGTATAAAATTGTATCATTTGATAGAGGTTTTTTCTTATTGATCGGCAACTATATGTTTATTGTGATTGTTAATAGCTCATCATATTTAAGGTTTAAACCTTAAAAATAAAACATTAAGGGTGGTGGGGGCACCTACATCATACACACTACATTACATCATATTCTCACCAATCACAATTTGTCATATCACATTACCTTACAATACATCACGTACTTAAATTTGGTGGTATTGATGTTGTCACTCCATGACACACTACATCACTATACCCCCCCCCCCACACACACACACCAAACAAGATGCACGACGAGAACATGTCATCAAAACCAAAATTTAAGGTGTGAAAGCTAGGGGTGGCGGCTATGGTGCCAGGCAGTGTCGAGGCTTGTTGTGGTCTCACAGCAGCTACACCCCCACCACCCTAATGGCACATTGTTAGAAGGATGAGAATGTAGGAATCAGTGGTGTACTTATAGGTCATCTAAAAGTTTATTTTAATAATAATTAGACTAGCCCAATGGTAAAAATGTTTACGTATCATCCTAAAGGTGCTACTTTTAAGTTTTAGTTAAGACATTGAGTAGATTTTACTGGAAAAGTTATTAGATTAGGGTCTTCAATAAATAAATAAAAGAAAATAAAAGTTTATTTTCTCGCATCTCTTTTATATTAAATATTTGAATGTTACATGTAAACTTTTAATAAATTCTAGATTTCGATTTTTCTTACTTTCTCTCCTATCTCTTATATTAAATATTTGAATGTTACATGTAAACTTTTAATAATTTCTAGATTTCGATTTTTCTTACTTTCTCTCCTATCTGATAGTAATTATTTTTCTTTATGTAGATGATTAAATGATTACCCCATAGGTATTATTCTTTATATTTTATAAGATGTGTTTTTATAAAATATAGATTTATTATTTAAATTAAATATTTAAAATAAAATTATTTAATATGCGTAATATACAGATTTTTAATATTGTAGAGTAAAAAATGTGTTAAAATACACAATTAATATGAACTTATAGATGTTTATAATTTGTGATTGTTGTTGGTTGTGAAACTCAAATTACAAATGGTGAGCAAATCTCAGATAATACACTTATATTAGAGATCCAATTTGCTTAAAAAGTTTAGAATATGAAATATCATCTCTATTGTCATACTTTTATTGTGCTAAGTCTTTTAAGCTGAACATACAAATACTTTTTGTTACCTGTCATTTTGAGTATTCACATAGTAGAACCATCGTCAAAATTTAACAAACACATATTTGAACCAATGATTCTTAACTCAACTGGTTAAGATAATATACTTATAACATATAAATATTAAAAAATCATGGGTTCAAGTCTCACTTTGAACAAAATGCTGAGAGTTGAGACAGAGAGTTTTCTCAATAATAGATTTCCTTCTGAAGGGGTTGGAGGTGGGGTTTCGGCTAGAAAATAAATAAGTGAGTCCGATTAAGATAACATATTGTATATTGTATGATACTAAGATGTTATCAACAAGCCTATGATATATTTTTTGGGATTCACATTAATTCACTAAAAAGAAGTAGAATCACCTAACAAGTAACATATTCGTGTCTCTTAATGTATTATTCTTGACGTTTTAATATGTGTTAAATCCAACCATATGTAAAAGAGTAATAATGAATTTACGAACATTATAACTAGTGTGATTAACAACATTAAACCTTTAAACACTTGCTATAGAATAAAAGTCGTCGCTCGACTTCTCCGATCATCATTAAAGTAGGTGAGCACTAAAATATGATGACATAATTACCACATCAAACGAAATAAATATATTCTAGACCCATTTTTAAAACATCGTTTATAACGTCATATATAAATAACTAGATTTGGTAAACCCGTATAATACACGGGTTGAAAATATTAAAACAACATAATTCACAAATATTAAATATTTTATATGATTAAGTTATGTATTACTATAACAGTAAAAATAAAAGGTTACATTTATAAGTTATAAATATTCAAATATTTTTTTGAATAATATAACATACAATTGACACATCTAAAATTAAAAACCATTTGTATTACAATCACACTAATCTAATATATATAATTATATCAGTAAATATTTTTTTTTAGTTTTTTAGTTGAATCTTATTTGGCTATAAAAATGTGTATAGTTCAAAACAATTGATTACACAATTAAGTTGATAATATAAAAAATTAAATTAAAAACAAAATGAATTATTACTATTAATTTATTTTTCTAAAATAAAAAACTTGACTAAAATAATATATTAGTTTAGGCGGGAAATTTTTTTGAAGAATAAATGAGAGTGTTATGTGACATCTTAGTTACTCTTTTATTATATGCTATAGATTCCATTAAATAAGCACTTACTGTGTTTTAAATTTATTTATATTTCTAGGGTTTACAATGTGTTTTTAAATTATTAAAGTAAGCATATGTCAACCAAAGTAATAACTTGAAAGCATCTATACTTTTAACAAAGGGCAAGTACTTTTCATTTTCTTTACATTTGATGAGAAACGAAAGTGCATACCTTTTTATTTGTTTATACAATCATAAATTAAAAGCTCATAGTAATAAAACGAATATGCCCACAATTTACAATTGGTATACCCCTTCACAATTGTATTGGGACAACATTAATCTTAATTTACTTGCATCATATATGGCATCATAACCAACAATTTACTTTTCTATTTGAAAGAATCCCGTTACGTTCATGACACAATGGAATTTTACAGGTTGTAATAAGATCGGTCTACTAAACCAAAGGATTAAGAAAATGAGTAAGTCTATGTTTAGTAATAACGTTGTAAGGTCTATAAAAAGACTGATGCAATCAAAACAACCAAAGTGCTTTTTGTATGCATGCATTTTGTACGAAGTAGAAGTTGCTTCGAAGGTTTTATACTCTGCACAAAAAATATTTTAAGTGTAAAATCTTTTGAAGCCAAAGATCAAATCTTACGAAGCCAATGGAGTGAAAATTGATTTCTTTCGAAAACAAAGGAAAATATGGTCCATGTTTTTTTTTAATGTACTTTTGCATAAAGCTGACTCACTTTTTACTGAAACTCAAAAGACTCACTAACTTGCATAAGTTGGTGAAAAGGTCCATGTTTTTGCAACTGTACATTGAGTTTTTGAATCTATAACTTTCGACTTTATGTACTTTAATTTTTTTTTTGTAATATATTCGAATGTGAACTATGACATGTTATAGTCACTAGTCTAAAAACAATTTGTCTTTTGACTTTACATTGATCTTGTTGTCTAGATTAGTGTTTTACAACTAGTTTTTAAAAGTATGGTCAGCTGTAGTATGTAATATAAAATATCTTAGTTATTTGTATTTATATATATGTTTTGTAACACATGTAAAAAAAGTTGAGAACAACATACTTAATACTTGAAAACCATATTCATCTGTTACTCTTAGTTTTGTTTCATTGTTTTGCTTGTGTTTTTAATATCATAAATATAGTTTCGGTTTCTTATTTGATTTGTTAAGTGTTCTAATACTCTCCTTATTGTGAGACTAATGGTATTGACCTTCCTTAACCAGTCCTACAAACGTGCTAATAAATTTCTTAAGTAAATTATTTTTTAAACTACATTTGAGTAAATATTAGCTAATATAATTCAAGAAGATTGTTTGATAATACTACTAGAAAAATGGGGTTTCATCGCTATATATTTACCGGCTGATGGTCCTTTAGAAAAATAATTTTTATTGCTGAAAACTGTTAAAATTACAAACTAATATTTGTTATATTAAACTTTAGGGTAAAGTAGGTGATCTGTCGGAAGTTTGCAACGACCCTAATGCCCTTCGGTAATCCAGAGTGACACACATGGGACCGATAATTGATCCACATACACTTTTTAGGAAAAAAATCCCGATCAGTTGTCTCGTAATGGTTTCAGACGGAAAAATCAAGAGGAATGGGACGGTTTCCAAAAATGCATACTTTCCCACAAAAGACATTTTATAAATGATTCCTGATTTGTTTCATAAAACATCCCATTGAATTTCCATCAGGAACACCGTCGGAAAACCTACCAGTGATTCGTCAAAATACTCTTTATAAGTACCAACATAGTTTGTTTCTATTTTCTAAGAGTGTCAAACAAAAAGAACTATAATTGTTTTTATAAATAGCCAAGGTAGTACCCTGTGGGGTTTCTTGAGCCTAAAAGACAGTCTCCTAGTATTTGAAAATATGAAAGATAGTTGTTTGGGCGCTGTATGTATATAATGTGCCAATGGTATGTCGTCAACTTAGCATTTATAATTAGGTAATATTCTATTATTATTATGTAAAATTTGGAAGCATAATGTAATTTTGGTAATGTTTGCATGTATAATTTATTTGTTATGACCTATTTTATCGCTTAGTATATGTAATTTATACAAGTCAATAACGCGTAACGAGGTTCATTAGTATCTAACTTAAAAGGACGTTATACATAGTGATCCGTTGGTACTCACCGTTAATTAGTTGCTCTCATAAGAGCATTCAGAGTGAAGTTTTTAAAAATATGTGAGTGTGTTTGATATATTATATAGAATGGTTTTAAGTGATTATGAGTTAATAAGAGAGAAAATGTTATTGTGGATTGTTTTATTTGAAATCACTATTCAATCCTTATAAATTTTTATATATTTTTTAAAGTGATTGTTAGTGGATGAGAGATAAAAAATAGTTATAAAATATAAAAAGTATTATTTAATTAAAAAGAAAAGAAAAAATATAGTAATTTTAGTTAATTATATGAATAAAGAAACTCAGTATGAATGCTTTAAGCATGTTTTCTAATCAACCCAATGACACATTACATATCCGTTAACATAACATATTGTGTCGGAAATTCTGTTCACTGTTAACGTATCTATATTATTAAAAAAAGTAGACACATACATGTAACTGTTTTTCTCTTTCTGGTCCGCATAAATGATAGAAACATATATATTCTCAGTGGATATTATATTTGTCATCGTCTACCTGCTGCATGTAACCAACCCCAAATTGTGTAATGTGTGATGCTCAAATCTTACAAGTCAAGTTGATATTATAAAAGTCAAACAAATAAAAAATGAAATTCTTATACAAAATAATTAAATTAGTAGGATTAGAGAGATCATATCTCATGTTTATTCACTCATTAAAAATAAGACTAAAAGCGAAGTTAACCTTTTCTATGGGAGAGAGTATCAAGGACCTTTTGAAATTAATAAAATTAACATATGACAAGTAAAGTAATAACTTGAAAGTGTTTTTAACAAAGGGCAAATTCTTTTAATTTTCTCGAGATTTGATTTTAGATTTTGAGATTTGAAAGTGGACACATAGGGACCTTTTTTTGTTTATCTGATTAAACGTATGAATTAAACCCCAAAATTGTTTTAATCCGAAAGCTTTTTTCGTGATTTTAATATTGTCCAAATTGTTTATCATCAGTTTACGATTTCTTTACAATGATGCTCCCAAAGGAAAAGCCTTTGTCATTGAACCACCAACATATTATATAAATAATATATAAATTTTCCACTAAGTAAGCACTTACTATTTTTCAAAATTTACTAGGTGTTATACCTAGACACGCGTTGCGCGTTTTAGACACAGTGTAAACTGAGGCTCAGATAACCAATCATCACAGCCAAAACTTAACTGTTTCATCAAATTGCTAACCTACTACTTAAGACAGGAAACAATGTAATCGTCAAGCACGGCTCAAAACGGTTACGACTGCACACAAGGAACGACTACCAAGCCTAGACAACCTATACCAATTTCTGGGTCTCATCACAGTCGCTAGAGAACAAGAAAACAAACGATATTTTGTAATCAAATATCTCTTTAGTGACCATCAACAACATTCCACAAAGCTCTTCGGAGGCTCAGATTGACAACCATGTTACGATTGCAATCTAAAGGATTGCCACACATAAACAACCATGGTTTTCATTTGTATAGTATCATCGCCTACCAATGGTACTCCAGCCATCCATACTTTACCTCATGGCTCAAACATGTGTTTAACTTGTTGTCACAACCAATATCATTGAGCAATAACAAAAGCAAATCAGATGCTGAATGCAAAGGCAGCGAACTCTAGGTGAGGTGCACCTCACCGTCACATAGGTAAAATCATAAATCAGATAACAAAATCCGTCAAAAAATCTTCAATAATGACAAATCCAAAATAGTAAACCTAAAAAACCAGGGGTGTACCTATAAGCTCTCAGATACGTCAATGGACATTGTTATCGAGCAAACCTCGAAAGCAAACAATCAACCAACAAAGAACCCATGTAAAAATCGAGTTCAGTAAAGAACAAGGACAGACCCATAAGAACCAGCCATCGTCGCTCGCTACCACCACCTCTAGGGTTTCCCAATGCAATCAACAAAGAGCCCGTGTAGAAGTTGAGTTAAGTAGAGCACAACACACACCCATAAAAGGTTGACGTTGTCGCCGACCCCCATCGCCTTTAGGGTTTCCCAAATGCTAAGAGAAAGGGAAATTGCATGAAGAACCACAAAGTTCCGGTCAATCGGCGCCGACTTAACCACCACAAAGGGCCGTCGAAGATTGGAATTAACACACAAAAGGGCCAACCGACATAGATGGGAGTCTGAACATATGCAAAGAAACGTGACCACAACCGCCTCAAAACATCAAGATCAAGCCTGCGGCAACCGGCAACCGGCAACCAGGGTGGATGGAAGCGGCAACCGACAACCAAGGCGGATGGAAGCGACAACCTCCGCCGCCAGCTCTCCCCCTTTTCATATCCGGTACGCTTTCCATCTTTTTTCAATTCCCTTTTTTAAGTTATAAAAGAACACACTAGTACAACACACATCAACAATTGTACACTATTACTATTCATCCAATTGGAAAATTAACATTATATATATAATATAATATAATTGTAGGGCTTAAAATGTGTTTTAAAATGAATATAATTAGCATATGTCAACTAATGTAACAGTTGAGAAAATATGTGTACTTTGGACAAAGGGCAAGTACTTTTACATTTTTTTAAGATTTGATTAGAAAGGAAAGTGCATACCTTTTCATTTGTTTATACATTTTCAAAAGCTCATAGCAATAAAACGAATATGCCCACAATTTACAATTACTATACCCCTTCACAAATGTATTGGGACAACATTAATCTTAGCTTACTTGCATCATATATGGCATCATAACCTACAATTTATTCTTATATTTAAAAGAATCCCACTACATTTCATGACACAATGGAATTTACAAGATTTTTCTCGCATAATTTATTATAGACAAATTTACCAAACATTTGATTAAGAAAATGCGTGTTATTAAGTTTTTTAATTAATTAAAATATTTCTAACACCATGTTCGTTAATATAATCCGCTTATATGACTTATAATAATTAACAACGCATGTTTGATAACACCACTAGAGAATTGTGGTTTTACCGGATAGAATGTTATAGACTAATTGTTCTTTGAAAATTTACGGATTAAAGAGATACCATTAAAACACGATGTGTACTTTATTTTTGGACTTTGGAGGCACCGTTAATTATCTGTTGGAATTTTAAGATGGGTAACTTACAGGTGACGCACATACGCCTAATTGACTCAAATTGACTTTTGTAATGGTTTCCGGCTAAAAGTTCGTTAGGGATTAGAGGATTCTTGAAAATTCACACTTCCTCACAATAGGCATTTTAGAAAAAGATTCATGATTTGTTTCGTAAAAGATTATATCATAAGAAACGCTTTCAGAAAACTTATCAGTGATTCGTTGAAAATAACACACACACGCACGCACGTACGCACACACATACGCACACACGCACACTAATTCCTAACTTTTATGTACTTTATGGTTTGTATATTGCGCAAGAGTAAGTTGTACTTACTTTTTGGTAGATTTCTTCATTTTTAAATTTATTTTATATTTAATCACAATACTTTTATATCTTTCATAATTTAATCATAACACTTTTCTACTTTTAACTTTGGTCATCTATACTTTTTATTTTTCATAACATTTTCACTTTACGTTACGATCTAAATTTTATAAGTTACAGACCGTAGCGTACGTATGTGGTTCAATATTTTCACACCTATTTTTTTCGTTTAATTGTCTTGATGCAACGCACGAGTACTAAATCGACTTAGTTATTATTAGTATACATACTATAAACTATAGATTTGTCATGTCCTATTTTATAGCTTAGTGTATATAATCTATACATCTTACTAACACATTATAAGACTCGTTAATGCCCGATTTAAAAGGATGACGTGTATAGTAATCCGTTGATACTTACCACTTATTGGTTTGCTATCATAGCCATAATGTGTTCTAATTAGTGTACGCAACATTACGATCAGGTCGTTAATGACTTGTTAGAATAGATGTTAACTAGAATTTTAATCTTGCACGTTGCCGCAAGATTCTTTTGTAACATAGTGATTATATTCGTCATTTAAGATTCTGATCTTTCCTCTCATCTCCAATCATGACCGGTGAATACCAACCTAATTGTTTCAAATGTAATCAATAATGACTAACCATATTCGACCGACTCACCATCTTTAGTCGTGTTTCATTCTCATAATTTTAAAATCGTCCAATTGACGATTCTAAAAAAATGACGAAACCGAGAAAACATCAAATATAATTATAATCTTACTCTCTCTCTCTCTTCAAACCCAATATTACTCTTTCTTTTTCTTGTAGTCCTTATTTGTAATTAGAATGTGATCTGAGGACCTTTTTGCTATTTGAGTTAATTTAATGACAAAAACATGAAATAGTATAATCAAACCGGAGACACCAACATACCTTAATAATAATAATAGATATATAATGTATTTTGTTAAAAACCCATGGTGTTCACCATTAATTAGTTCACTGGCACGTATTATACGTATCTATTATATTATAGCAAAATGTTCGAATACAAAGTGATCCAAAACTAAAACGCGCAAAAGTAATTTTAATCATCTATCTTTTTAATCAATGGTTGAGATTAATTTGTAGAAAAATATTTGTTAGAGGGATATTTTAGAAATAATCATTTTTATTGACTTTTTACAAGTTCTTTCTTTTTTAGCGTTCATAATTTTTATGTACGGCATTATTATTTTATAAAAATTACACCATAGAACGAATGTTTTTTATCTTTAAAACGAGTACAATATTATTATATAAAATTTTAATAAGTATTTTTTATGTTTTTAAGCTCATCTCGTCATCGTGTCTTTTAGTACAGTTTATTGTTTCTTTTGGTTAGTTATTATGTTATTTTAAATACTATTGTGTTTTTTCAAGATGATAATGTTAATAGAATATAATAATAAAATAACATTGGTGTGTATCTCTAATATGTAAAACATAATAATAAATTAACAACTAATTAATCTAATACATTAAAAAAATTACAAAATAACATAATGTCTCATTGTGTTTTTTGATCGTCATTGTGTAATCTTGAACACAATGAGTTTTAAAAAAATACATTGGTGAAATAAAATCATTGCATACTTCTACCTGTAAAACACAATGATAGATACATTAGTGAAAATTATATTATTGTGTTATTTTCAACACTATTAGTTTTGATAAATACATTGGTGAAAATATATTGTGCACTTTTAATTATAAAACACAATAACAAGTTTGTATAATTTATAAATACAATAACAATAATAACACAAAATGATCTATAATGTAAAATACAATGATAAAGACATATAACAAATGATGTAAAACATATGATACAATGAACGATATATTTTACACAATAATCAAAATGCACTCTTATTTAAAACAATAAAATGACATGTGACAACCAAAAATCATTCTCAGACATTTTAGTTTAAAGAGTAAATTACTGTTTTCGTCCCTGAGGTTTGACGAAAATCACGGGTTCAGTCCAATAGTTCATTTATTACATTGACGGTCCAATAGTTTTAAAGTTTGTTTCAATTTCACCCAACGTGTTAACACCGTTAGAAATATTCTGTTATTTTAATATGAAAAGACAAATTTACCCTTAAGATTAAAAATACAAACTAAAAAAAAATAAAAACCCACCCCAATCTGCTTTGTCTCTCTCTCTCTCCCTCTCTTTCTCTCTCTCCTATCCCCCTCTCACTCTCTCACTTTCTCTCTCATCTTCTTCATCATCAGAATACCCACACTCACCTTCAACCTCAATCTACCGCCACCACCACCGCCCTCTCCGGCCATCGCCATTGTCGCCACCCTCTTGACTTGCACCCTGCTCAACGATATCATCAACCACATCTCCAATTTAAATTGAACATAGAAGATGGAGATGAAACCCTAAATCAAGATGAAGGGTTATAATGGTGGTGGTAGCGATGGAGGACAAGGTGAAAGATAGTGTTGGTGGTGGTAGAATATGACTAACACAAAGAGAAAGAGAAAGACGATTATGGTGTTGGTGGGTTGTCTTGAATCTGGATTCGGGTCTTAAATATGGTAGGTGGTGGTGGTGGTGGTAAAAGGGGATGACTTCAAATGGTGGCGGAGTCTAGGTGGTAGTGGTGAGCGATGGTGGTGGTTGAGGTCGACGAGTCTAGGTGGTGGTGGTGTGGGCGAGGGGTTTTGAGTGGTGGTGGTGTGGGCGAGGGGTTTTGAGTGGTGGTGGTGAGCGATGGTGGTGGTTTTGGTCGACGGGTCTAGGTGGTGGTGGTGTGGCCGACGGGTTTTAGGTGGTGGTGGTGGTGAGCAATGGTGGTGGTTGTGGTCGACGAGTCTAGGTGGTGGTGGTGTGGCCGACGGGTTTTAGGTGGTGGTGGTGGTGAGCAATGGTGATGGTTATGGTCAAGAGATGGAGTGTGAGTAAGAGAGAGGAGATGAGAAGATAAGAGAGAGAGAGAGAGTATGATTGTGTGGATATGGTGATGATAAGGGTGAGGATGAGAATGAGTTTTAAATATTCAGGGGCACAAAAGTCTTTTTACATGATTTAACAGACCAAGTACTAACGGTGTTAACATCTTGGATGAAATTGAAACAAAACTTAAAACTATTGGACCGTCAATATAATAAATGAACTATTGGACTGAACTCGTGATTTTCATCAAACCTCAGGGACGAAAATAGTAATTTACTCTAGTTTAAATATTCTTTTTTACTATGACCCTATCTTATATTATAAAAGAAAAGTAAACGAAATTCATGAAAAAAGGGAGAATGAATTTGAGGTTTAAGTGGTAGGACTGTTAATAGTGGAACGAGAGGCAGACAAACACTCAACAGAAACATATACATACATACCAACTGTTTCTCTTTTGCTGGTGCGCATGAAAACATATATATTCTTAATGGATATTCTATATTTTCGTCGTCTAACTGCTGCATATCACCAAATCTACAAGTTGTGTGATGCTCAAATCTTACAACTCAAGTTGATAGATATTAATAAAGTCAAACAAATAAAATATAAAATATCTTATACAACATAATCAAACTAAGTTGGATTAGAGAGATCATATCTCATATATGATGTTTATTCTCTTATTGAAAAGAAGACTAAAAGCAAAGTTGAGCTTTTCTATGGGAAATAGTATTATTAAGGAACTTTGGAAATTAATAAAATAAGCATATGTCAAGTAAAGTAATAACTTGAAAGTGTATTGAACAAAGGGCAAATTCTTTTAATTTTCTTGGGATTTGATTTGAGATTTTGAGAAGGGAAAGTGCACACATAGTGACCTTTTTATTTGTTTATATGTTGTGTGATTTCAAACGAATATTTCCATGATTTACATTGGTGTACCCCTTCACAATTGTATTGGACAACATTAGTGTTACTATCCATACATCATATGTAACATGATAGCCCTACAATTTATATTTGAAAGAATCCACTACGCTCATGGCCCATGATGCACTTGTAAATTGTAATATAACATTTACATCATATCATTTTACTATCGGTACTTGAAAAACATGTTAGCAACCGAAATATAAGTTGCTAATTTGCTAAGGAATTATGATGGAATAACCACTTAACTAGTCACAAAATTAGCAACAGGAAATTGTGACGGAATTTATTATGATTTTTCTGACACTAATCATGTTCGGGATTAATTTCGCTTAAATATACTAAAAATTAATAAAAAATAAATCACAATGCTAATTTTGTCGCGACATCTTTTGTGAAGGTTATTTTTGTCTCTAAAATAAAAAAATAAAAAGTCCATTCCTGCTTCCGTCACAAAAATAGTTTAAATCTCAGTTGCTAATTTCAATGCACAAGTAAATTATAAAAACTAATTTAGAAAATCCTTAGTTTCTTCGTAGAAATAAAAGAAAATTAAATTATATATCTTATTACAATAAAATAAAGTTTAATTTCTATTCTTTTATAAAAAGTTTTTAGTTAATACCTCTAATGTCCACAGTTTTCTGCGCATAGCTTCTCTTCACAAATCTCCTCCAAATAAAAGAAGGAAAACATTCACATACCAAGGTTATAATATGTTCTACAATGAAAATCAAACAGTACTCAAACAACCAAATTAGGAACCCCTCATACCGTTGTAGTAAGATATATTATTATGCTAGCATGATGAAATACTTGAACACAAAAACTTTTTTGTCAAAGATTCCTAGAAACTCGTAATTATTATGATCTTCCAAAAGTCCTTTGGTTGCTCTCTCAATTGTCGTAGCCGTCCAAAAACATTCCTCAAAATCGTAAACTTCCTTTTGAAAACCTTTTGTCGTCCCGTCACTGTTTTGCTGCCAAAAAACATTTTATACGAGAGTACTTTTTTGCAGTCTTTATGTTTCGTTTTACATTTTCAAGTTAGGTACTCTACCAATTGCTCCCACAACTATTTATACTAACTGAATGGTAAAATGAAATAAAATTTTTTTAAACAAAAAGGTCAAAAAAGGGTCCCAATATATACGATGTTTAAGGGCTAAATTGAAAAAAAATCCAATGGCTAGAACCAACTTATAGACGGTGTTTAACGACTAAATTGAAAAAAAATAAAAATTCCAATGGCTAGAACCAGGTTGGAACCGGTACTAACTGGGTCTACGTAGGAACGGGTTGAGTTTTACATATGTGAACAGGGTAGGACCCTCCGGCCTTTTCCCGGTTTCAAACCGGGTGGGGGTGGGGTCCGGGGGGGGGGGGGGTCTACAATGGTGCAGCCCACAATATCAATACAGCCCAGTTCAAGACTTAATCATTAAATTGTTAGCCCATCATTTTTTCATTAGTCCAACTAATTGTTGTCCAAATAATCAACACGGTAGGCAATAGGCATCAAACAAAATTCAAGCATACGTCATCTATAATTAATAATACTATCTATAATCTATAACTTATTAAAAAAATAACTATTTATCTACATGATTTTTTACTAGATTGTCAATTTATGCGTCACATAAACATTATCACGTGTCATCAAGTTATGCGTCACATAGACAATGTTACGTGTTATCACCTCCATCACACTAAAAACATTGACTTTCACTAATACTTTTAGCATTGTTACCTTTTTTAATATATTTCAATAATATTTATTATACTAATAAAATTTTAACATCTGCTTTTAAATAGTTTTCATATTACAGTATTACATTATTTTTAAAATAAAATTTCAAAAATAGTAAACATATATTTCATTTCAGAATTGACATGAATGATTTTAAGGATTTAAATTTCTTTCTTAATGTGATTCTCATTATCATAATATATTATGTTTGCAACTATATTTTAACATTTTATTATGACAAACTTAAATAATAATATTATTATAATCACCTATAAACTTCATTATATAATAGCATAATTGTCTTCCGTATATTATTGTTTATAAATTAAATATGTTTTTTATATATAATATTTTCATTAATGTCATATCTATAACATATATTAGATTATACATTTATAATATCTATTATATAGTTTTCTTACTGTAACCCGTATAATACACGATTATTTTATATATATATATAATATATATATATATACATACATATATATATATATATACACATATATATACACATATATATATACACATATATATATATATATTATATATATATATATATATATATCATATGAAAACCATATTTATAGTTGAAAACCGTAAAAATCAGCACTATTCAGTCACATAATTTATAATTAATTAACTTTTAAATTGTTTAAAATATATTTGAGTAAACTTTAACATTTTTCTTGAGGTCATTATATATTATTTAATTTAAACTCCAAGGAACAACGATGATGAAACGACTTACGTATACACAATTTGAATGAGTTATATGTATGTAACTTTTAGTTGTACACTTGGTAAAATGTACGTATATATACATAACCCTTACATATACGTAACTCTTAGTTTTATACTTTGTAATATGTACTTACATATATACAGTGACGGAGCTTGAACATTTCCGTAGGGGGGGGGGGGCGAAATATATTTTTTCAAGGGGGGCGAACTCGATATTTATATAAAAATTTACACTGCCGTGCCAAAAATTTAAACTACCGTGCCAAAAATTTACACTACCGAACTAAAAATTAACACTACCGGCGAAAAAAAGAGGGGGGCGGCGGCCCCTCCTCCGGCCCTCACTATCCTTCGCCCCTGCATATATATATAACACTTGGTTTTCATAGTTTTCATTTATATATATAACATCATATGAATATTCTCACATAGGTCTCTATTGAGCTTAGTTACACTGTTTTAGCCTATTTTTGTCAAAACCTTTTAAACAAACAAACTAGGAAAGTAATACATTTCATAAACATATCGGCACATTTATTGACAAGTTGGTGTGAATTAAGATTAATATGACTTACCATCAGGAGGGCAAAACGTCATTATGCGGTTGTCACTTGGGTTGTAGCACAGTAACTGTTAAATACTATTTAAAGAACATTAATGTTCAAACATGTTGCGGGTCTTAAAATAAGGTATTATTGCTAAAAGAAATATATAGTCATAACCGGTTATACATAGTTATAATTGATCAAATATGGTCATAATTGATTATACATAACTAGTGATGAAGCTTGAGTACTCCTCTATGGGATGGGGTGAAATTAGTTTTTTTAAAGAAGACGAATTCGATATATATAAAAATATACACTACCGTACCAAAATAGTAATTATTGATTCAACATATATTTATACGTGATCAAAAATACATTTTAAAAATTAGTTAATACCTAGAAAAAAATAGTCGTTAAAGGTCATCAAATGTCATTAAACGTAAACATGGCCCAAAATGACAACATAGTCATACTTTATAAAAAATAGTTACACAATACAGCTGCACATGGTCTTTACAAACCAATGTCATGACCTGTTTAGAGTTATAATGACTCTCAAAGACCCAATTTATCATAAATGGTCGAGCATAACTATACTTGATAATTACTTATAAGGGGATAGTTCCTAATATATTCAAAAGTTACGAGAAACCAAAGAAAACCATAAAACCATAAAACCACTAATATAATTCTTATTTTTTTATTCATTTAAATGTTAAAATGATTATTTAAGTATTTGGTACATGCATGTTGAATTTAAATATTTGGTACATACATGTTGAACATAAATATAAAAATGAAAAAAGTTACGTATATGCAATACTATGGTGAATGAAAAATTGTTATGTATACGCACCTATGTGTGACCTATATGTAAAATCATGTAACGGATTTCATTTGATCACTATCCCTATCTATATATACATACACCCATGCACATAGAGGGTGGTGATAAAAATACCTATACATTATGTGATTGATTTAATTGGATTTTTTGGTTTTCACGTAAATATGTGGTTTTATTAGTATATCTCCTCTTGCTGATAATTGATCGTACATATTCATAATTATTGAAACATAACCTAAATATTGACATAAAATGCTATAATATAATCACATTTGATCAAGCATAATCATAATTTATTAAACATATCTATACTCTCTATAGAACTCAAAGGACGAAAAGAGCATTTATAAATCTTCCCGTGCTAACTCACATTAATTTCATCTTCTCTAAGTTCCATACTTTATCAAGTTAATGGTTGTATGGGGCTTCAATATATGAACGGCTAAATGCATTTCGGGGACTTATCGTTAAATTCAAAGTTAAAGGTATTTTTCTTTTACAAAATTGATTGAGGAAGAGTGTGCAACTGATTTTGTTTCATTTTATGGTCGGCTGGAGCCCTGAGGTGTACAAATCGGTTTTTAATCTGGTTCGGAATTAGTTTTAAGGGTTTCGGTAAGGGTGTTCATCGGATCGGATAACGGATTATTCAAATTATTCGGATTTGAAAATTTCAGGACCTTCTCCGAAATCCGATCCGATCCAAATAAGGATTTTTGTATCTGATCCGAATCTATCCGAATTCAATTCGGATCGGATTCAGATATATTCGAATAATTCGAATTTATCCGAATAAACCAAAGAACAATTTTTTTCTATTTGTTTGTTTTTTGTTTTTTTTTCTAATTTTTTGTTTTTAATGTTCTATAAGTTGGAAATCACAATAAAATATATAAAACTAAAAAAAATTGACTTGTACGCAAATTCAAAATTAAAACATAATAGGTAATGTATGGAACCCGAATATTATAATTTTTAGTTTAGAACGACGGTCAATTATTGCATAATTATTTATGATTATGACTAGAATGTGTAAATATTTTTGTGTATTTAGTTGAAAACATGATACATAGTTGAGTAATGAGTATTGGCCTAAAAATATACTTCAAGTCTTATTCGGATTATTTGAATATCCGAATAAAAGAAATTGTGAAATCCGAAATCTGATCCGAAATCCGAATAAGAAATTCAGATTCAGATGAGATCCGATCCGAATATCCAAATAAGGATTCGGATTGATTTATTCAGATTTGGATACGGATCGGATTTTGGATATCAGATTTTTTTAACACCTCTAGGTTTCGGCTGGGGTCAAAAATCAACTCTGGTTCTTGGTGGAACCGATTTTTAGAGAGTGAAGTGATCGTTTGGTTCTTACTTTTTCACTTGTTTTACCGACTCTATTTAGGTTAATCTGCTTTCAAACGTTTCAAGTATGATGGTTCGATAGAAATATGTCTAGCAATGAACTCAAATATGTTAAGTTAATTAACAAGATACGAAATACTAGATTCAATTTTTCATTTTAAAACGGCAAACAAATACTATAAGCTCGGTGACTCGGAAAACCATTGGCAAAATATCAGTCATTCACGCAAACACAGACAAAGTTAATGACACGGCATGCCCATCTTTTCAGAGAAACCCACCACCCAAAGATTTTGTGTGGTAAATCCTCTGAGCCACTTGAAATATATTAAATCAAGTGAGATTGAAACTCATAACGCTTCACTTTAGAAAGTAATGATATGCATTTTCGTAAACCAATTGATTCGTTGATAAATATAAGAACTATTAAAAAGTAATATTAGATGTGAGGTTGTATCTAAAGCAATATTTACCTGCTGTAGTTCTCATGCATCCTCTATCCTAATCATCGAACCACGCGTTATATTCTTTCTTTTTGTTGTATGGTATGGCCACGTTCTCAATTACAAATGTTTCCTTCTTATTTTCTTGATTTTCACGAATAATTTATAATACACAACAAACTTCATCATGAATATTCGCAAACTGACTTCTGAAGATAGTACATATATCGAGGCATATAACATCATCTTGTTAAAAAAAATCAAATCCAAATCAGGCAGTTCCTCCTATAGCTAGTAGTTGCAATTGATTTCATAAATATAATTTAACTATTTTAAATCATCCATGTTATAACATGTGGCATACAACATACGAAGTAGCTTCAATGACACATCACCTACAGTCAGAGGTGTGTTTTTTACCCATATCAAATTCGAACAAAATCAACCTGAATTCAGTTAAAGACTAACCCGAGCAACCCAACCCGATTATTATACTAATCCGAACCCGATTTTTATAAATGGTTTGGTCTTTGGGTTGAGTTTGTAAGATTCGGGTCAACCCGATTAACCAAATATTTGTTTTTAAAAATTCCATGATTTTATATATATATATATATATATATATATATATATTATATATATATATATATTATATATATATATATGTGTGTGTGTGTGTGTGTGTGTGTGTATTATTCTACCATTTACAATATTTGAAAACATGATTTTCTAAACTTTATATTATTATGTTGTGGTTCAAATTTATTATATAAAGTTGAAGGATAATTAATTAATATATAATGTCATTTAATATTTAATATGCATAATAAAATAAATGTAAATATGCATAAACTTTCCAATCAAGATAATATACAAAATTCTATATTGATAACACATGCTAATATCATACATGCATTTTGATTATATATATATTGTTTACACAAACATTTGAGATAACGGATAATCTAAAGCTTAATGGTTTAGTCTAACATGATTACCGATTAACCCGACCCAAATAAACCCGAATATCGAAACCCGAAAAGCGATTCTTGTTGCTTATTTGGTTTGGTCTTTAGATTGATTTTCTACACCTAAAAACCCGAGAAACCCGACCCGAACAACCCGAGAAACCCGACCCGAACAACCCGAAACCTGATTAATAAACCCGAATGACAACCTTACCCTCAGTGACAACCAATCGAACTAAAAGTAGAAATAAAAACGTTGAATCGCACAGACAAACGTAAAACATATTAAAGAATTAGTAAGTCGATCTCGGACCAGTGTATTTATTATACGGAACAAAATAAGCGTATAAACATTAAACAACAAAGCATGTTGCGTCACGCTAACTCGCAAAATTTAGATCCAAACGTAAAACAAAAATTTTATAAAATATGAAAAGTATAGGGGACCAATTAAGTTGAAACTAAAAAACGTTGGAGCTAAATTGTAAAAAATATAAAAGTATTTTTATGTTAAAATGATAAAACTAAAAATTAAAAAAAACAAAAGATTCATTGAATGTGTAGATGCATTAAACGCTTGTAAATCTTGCTTAAGCACTTGTACATGCAAGTTGATAATTATAATATATCTATCTTCTATAATAAAAAATTGTTTTAAGATGACACATTACTAAATTCTAGACCGGCCATCTTATTTTATTATTTTATTTTATTTTCTATTAAATAACTACATTAAATACTAATAATATTATTAATTCTTTTTAGATTAAAATTTTTTATTCAATAATTAAGAAAGAGATGTTTTTTTTATAAATATAACTTCTAAATAAACAAAATTTTAAAATTAAGAAAAAAATTTAAAACAACATTTTTAAAAATATGAAATTTTTGAAAATGTTTTTTAAGAATGATTTAAAAAAACAAAATAACTAAAATCAGAAGTTATAATTAGGAAATTTTTAATATTGATATTTTTATAAACTGTTGTTTTGAAATAAAATGTTTATTAAAAAAACAATAAGGGTTTAAAAAAGTTTAAGACGATGATATCATTGTTTTATTACTATATTTTATTACTTATATGCAATTTCAATCATATCGTATTTAACTAATAAATTTTTATTATTAATTAATTTATATTTTAGTATTCAACTCGTATAATACACGAGAGATATTAAGTAGTTAAATATATAATAAGTTAATACTTGTTGGTTACGCATTGAATAGTTCCTTAAAAGGAAGAAACAACGCGTTTCTGTTGGAAGCTTGTTTAAGCTTATGAAAGGGGATTAAGATTATCCTATTTCTGTAATTATTAATTATTGTCACACCTATAAATATTAGACCACCATTCGTACTGAAATCTTCTGCTATACAAAACAAGAAAGCAGGAGAGCTTGTGCTTCATCCATGGCTTTCAAACAAAAAATAATGCAACGATTGTTCAATATACACAAATTCTCAAATCATGCATCAAAGAGTTCCCGCATTTGTTCTTCATCATCATCATCAACTTGGACTACTTAGTTTTAGCTTGCAGAAAATACTATCATTTAAAAAAGTTCTGGTTTCGCCACTTGTTTTATTTTTATTGCAGGTAGTGAAAGCGATCAGCGAGCTGATGACCAAAGACTATATTCCAATGCAGGAACTAAAAGAAATGGAGCGATGGAAGTCGGAGATCGACAACAAGGCGGACAAGATGGTCCGACGGGAGCTTTGGGGTGGGCTCGGGTACCTAGTGTTGCAAACCGCAACATTCATGAGGTTAACATTTTGGGAACTGTCATGGGATGTCATGGAACCGATATGCTTCTATGTGACATCGGTATATTTCATGATAGGATACGCCTATTTCCTAAGAACATCAAGAGAACCTTCATTCGAAGCGATTTATCATAGTAGGTTTCACGCGAAACAAATGAAGTTGATGAAAATAAAAGGGTTTGATGTTAAAAGATATAATGAGTTGAAGAAAGCTTGTGGGATCAATCTTGAATTGTTCATGAATGAAGATGTTGTGGGAAACTTAAGATATAATAACATATGAACTAAAAGTTACAAAATTTGTTAATGTTATATATGAATCAATTCCTCATATTCACTAAACTAGTTACATAATCACCGACGCGTTGCACCTTTTGCCAAAACAACGAAGTCACACGTACCCATTTTTATCATCATCGCCTTGTGAGTAAAAAGAGCCCCAGCTCAGTCTCAGATGAGCTAAGCTCATAATCACCAAAAATTGTGTTTCAAATAACAACCAAACTCTAGCTCTGCGTCAAAACAACTAGATCTATCAAAATCATCGACGTATATCTCCCATTAATAAAAAATAAACCCAGAACAGATGACCAAGTGACAAGAGCTCAAGCCTGGTCTCGGATGAGTCAGGTTATCATCATCAACATATTTTCAAAATCAAAAACATAACAGACATGAGTTTTAAACATCAGACAAAAATCAACGCAATGTAATAACATACAGGAAAAGTAAAAACCCTAAAACGGGTATTTGGGAAATAGAGAGGCCACAACGCCACCTACAAGCGGTCGAAATCACCCACCGCCACCAATGGCACCATATCAACCCAAAAGGATGAAAATAGCTCTCAGATGTGGCATGCATATCATCACCGAGCGAAAAATGATAACATGAGGAGAACAATTGTTAGCCAGCGCTATCATTGAAGAAATCCCAAGCCGTGAAACACAATACCACTAAAGAAGATGAATCGGCGTCGCCGCCGCCCAAGCGACATATGCAAGGAAATTTCCGGCGGCGGCGGTGGTCATATAACCCCAAAGGAGGGCCGATTTCCAGCAAGTCATTGTCGCGATGCCAAAAAGGCCCCCAATCGACACCGACGGTGAGACCGACGGGAAGTTGTGGCCACAACAATCACCACCTCGGCTTCTAACAACAGATGCAAGACATCGCACATGAGACGGGAAACTGTAGCCAAGCCGGCCATTGCCTCCACCGTCACCAAAGAAATCAATCGAACCCCAATCTAATCGGAAAAAAGGGAAACGACATAATGCCGCAGCAACCGACGACGAGCATTTGCGCGACCCGTGTCATCTCCACCTTCCCCTCTCTAACATGCGAGGGCGGAAAGAACAAACCGGTCGTGAGCCCCTCTCTCTAAAAATGGGTGTAAAGAGGCAAGACATTCATATACGAGAAGACAACATGTCGAATCTCTTGTTGAACCGTAAACGAAATGATATGGAGAAGACAACATATTAACTAAGAATATATATTTTATATTAAATTGAAGTAACAACTAGTGAAATATCTTGAATATTACTGATGCGGGTAATGATCAAGGAGTTTATCCCGTTTCAGAGTAGGATCCATTGGGATCCAGATGGAAGATTATCCAGGTATTTGAATACCCTAATGAATAAGCTGGAGAGGCTAGGTCTTGCTTGAAACCAGTAGAGCAGTAAGCCTGAAAGCTTTCCCGTGTAACTACCAGGACCTGGATGAATTTAGTCCTTAATGTGTCCAGCATAACACCTTCTTAAAGTCACTCGCGGCATACTGAAAGCATTCGTTTTAGCCTCCCGCTTTAGTCTCCCTAACGGTCGACCCTAGTCTCGCTCCTCAGCTCGACGGTTGTAGCGCTTGTCCGAGTAAAAGATCAAACAACAACGGACTAAGTCTAATCTCGTATATGACGACTAATCTCATTCTGGGGCAATGTCGTATGTGACGATCAATCTCTTTCTCAACCTGTTGACTTAACGGTTTGACCATTCCACTTGTGTTTCTTTATTTATTTTGATTATCTTTTTATTTATTTATTTTATTATTATCTTTAATTTGTTATGATCTAGTATAAATATTATGCTTGTTTTCATGTGTTAGGAGTTTTTGTTGATTGATATTTGAATAAAAAATTTATGTTCTTGGAACCTTTTGATTTGTTTATCATCTTTGATTATTAATTGCTTATTAAGTCATTTGATTGCTTCTGTTTTGATTGTTTCCATATGTGCATTAATTACCAGTTTGGATTTTGTGTTTGTTCAAACAATAGCAATTGGGTTTATTCTTTAACAAAATCAGTGTTGATGATTCTAATGTCACTAGGGTGAATCGAGTAATAAGAATTTACTTGAGGTAAAATGTGAATTTAGAATATGTATTGATATAATATAGAAGGTAAGGAATGCACATTTGATCAAGACTATTCTAATTTTTAGTTAAGAGAAAACTCGGTAGTTAAAAGGGGCACGGGGGCGGCACTTGTTAAAGGAGTCTAAAGGGCAAAACAACACCCCGTGATAGTAGGAACGTTGAAAAGAATTGTGATAGTAACTAAGTTCAATAGAAATTTTGTATCTGGTAGTAACCAACGGACAATAGTAACTTTCTTTGTAAGTATACACTTTTTTCGTAGTAAAATCTAGAAGTAGTATATAAAGGTTCTATAGAAACTTCACTTTTCAATAGTAAGTTATAATGGTTAATTGAAACTATTTTGACCATTATAAAGAATCGTTTAATATGATTTTCAGGGATTAGATTATTACAATTTCTAGTAGAACTTTCTTACAATTTCACATGTTTGACCTCAAATGCTTTGACTATCCGATTGAGTTTTTTGGGGTACCCCAAAAAATTCTAGTTTGAAAATGATCTCGCGATTAAAAGATTTTCTGGAAGATTCTAAACAAGAAAACAAAACACTGATTCGTATGATAAAAACAAACCAAACCATTGTAGGTTCTCTAGTTATCATATGAATTTGGTTTTAGGGATACACGAAATCAAATATAGAATATGAAAAAAGTGCATCAAGAATGAGTTTTTTTCCTTTGAAAACAAAATGATACTTCTTTTTTGTTTATAGGACCATATAATTTCTCTATGTTGGAGTGGAAATATTGTAAAGTTTGAGATTTTTTATAATCAATTTCATAATTAATTTGATCAATTAGATTAATCTAAATGACTTGACTTTTATTATAGATGTTGCCTTAAACCCCGAAGATTTATTGGATCAATAAATTAAAATAATTTTAAATGAGTGTGGATTTTACACTTAATAACCCATGTCAATATTTATTTTAGTTTCTCATTTGATCTTTAAGTATACACAAAAGTACCCAATAACTACCATAAAAGTAAATTATTATTTTTTTAAATAAATTTGTCTTGATGATTGAATTTTCATCAACCCTTAAACCCAAAACTACCTTTTTTTTAATATAACTTAAAAACGTAATTTCATTACTTAAAAATAAAATACATTGAAATTCTTCTATATAATTATTAAGGGACTCAGTGAACAGTAAAAAAGTGTTTTTTAATGATACAACTCCACGTTGTGTTGGTATCCCAACCGTCTCTTTATATTCTTTTTTGTATTAGTGAGAACAAAAGATTTTGGCTCCAATGGGGGTTTTTGCGGTGGTCTCGCCGTCGTTTGTGATCACTATACGACGGTGGTTTGCACCAAGGGGCTTATGGTCGCTGTAACATCCGCCTATTTTCAAAATCATAAACCCAAACTCGAACTCATTTTAAACTTTCATTATTAAATTATTTTATTTATTTTAATAAATCAAATGCATTAAATATGCAATTTATATGGTGAATTATTCACTAATCATCTAAACAACTTGTAATAATTTATGGATTAATAAATATTTTTATTCATAAAGTTATAAAGTTTTATTAATCATTTTATAACAAATAACTAAATGGTAAAGACTTATTAAAACTTATAAAATTATAAAATGAATTTCAATAAACTTATAAAGTTTTATAGTAATTATGAATTTAAATATCGAAAATAATAATCAAATTATAAAGTTTACAAGTTTTATAAAAGTTATAAAGATTTAATAAAAAAGAAGTTGTTCAATTAAATTAGAGTTTAAATTGTAATTATTATTTTATTTATTTTAAATTATTTAATTTTATATTTATTTTAAATTCTAATCATAACTCACTTTTGAAAAACTTGTAACTTATCATTAACATCATTCATAACCTCCTCCTTATCTCAACTATAAAAGCAAGCTTTATACCTCACTTTTCATTTACTCATTCTTTAAAAATCTTAATCACATATCTTCTTTCATCCATTGTTTTTTTATCATTTTATGAATTTTCATTTGCAAGTAATTCCAAGAAGTTACTAATACTAAGGTAACCTTATGTTGATTTTATATTATCTATTTCTATAGTGTTTAATCATTCTAACATCCAATATTTTTGTGATTTTATGTTCATACTTTTATTCTTTTTTCTACTAAATTTCTTTTAATTTTAATCATTATCATTTCATCATTAACCTTCTAACATTTACTAACCTTATAACAATCACTAACATTCTTAAATCAAGCTAACAACACACTTATATAAACAAAGAATCATGTTTGCATATGGACGGCTATGCCACCGCATTCGGTTATTGCATAAGATTATTTCTCTAATTGAGGTCTATGCCGAAGTCTTGGAATATTTTTTTCTGTTAACTAAAATTAAGTCTAGTGTACCATATATCGACATAATAAATATGTTCTAACCGGTTTTATGCTTTAACAATTATAAAAGTACACATAAATACCTTACTATAATTTTGGCAAAATATATTCTGATTTCAACCGACCATAACTTAGTCATAACTAACTAAATTTGAGTAAAATCAGATTCCAATATTAATTTCGTTGAATAAACTTTTCAATGACAGTTTATACATCTTCAAACTCAATCGAACGACTCAAAAATATCCTTCACAAAATAAGTGCGCATTTTAGCACATTCTGTCTTGTGCTGCTTTTTAACCTATTTACTGTTCATGAAAATGTTTCTGAAAAAAAGTTGTTCGAGAGACTTTGAACTAGTTAAATGTAAATTTTTATAATTTTACGAAACCTTTTGCTACTTTAAAAACCTATTCAAACACATACCAAACATTCTATCCAGATCTAAAATTGGTACAATAATCGTTTTTCAATCTACCTTTCGCTTATTGGCATTCCTAAGCGTCCTAACTTCTTGTAATGAATTCCAACCTCAAGTTATTGTTTTATTTTATCATTTAGGACATCACCTTTGACTCTAGAGATGTTCAAACTGGTTTTTTTGGCCAAACCGGTTCGGGTTCAAAACCAAACCGGTTTTTTTTATAGTGGGGTCAAACCGGTTTTTCTTCAAACCGGTTCGGGTTACACACCGGTTTGACACGCCGAGAACTCAAACCTATCAAACCGGTTCGGATCGGTTTGAAACCGGTTTTTTTACCTAAACCGGTTTTTCTTACCGGTTTTAAGTGTGTGGATACCAAACCGTTTAGAAACTGGCGGTTTGGGTCGGTTCGAGACCGGTTTGAGCCAAAACTGGTTTTCTTTGAAACCGGTTCCGGTTCTTTTTGGTGAACCGGTTCCCGAACCGGTTTTTTTGTTCATCTCTATTTGACTCTTGAACATCCAAGCTTCCCTATGTATACTACAACCATCATTATACTATGTGAGCTCTCCATGCCCCCTTTTTACTTTATTTCATATTTTTTGGGGTAAACATGTTAACCTTATAAACTTACACTTGTAAATATTTTGATACTTGTAAATGCTATAGAATTCATCTTTACTTTTTGTCATGATTATTGATATTATTGTGAGTGTTATATGAGATACATTTTACGTTGACAATCATTAACTATTGCTAGCCTGGCAACGTCATAGATCCATGGGTCTGACAAGCCTATTTGGTGCTAAAGCCGATGTATTGCCGACTCCTGATGACGTATGACTTGTCATCATGAGAACCAAGTACACTTAGCTAATCGTTGTAAACTTGTAAATTTATTCTTAGTCAAGGTTTGATTATAGCTATATATGGTCTATAAACTTGCATAATTCATAACCATTGACATGAATTGCTACTTGTAAATCTTATATATATATATATATATATATATATATATGTGTGTGTGTGTGTGTGTGTGTGTGTATTTAACCCATGGAAACTCACCAACTTTTAAAGTTGACCCTTTATTTTTAATATGTTTCAGGATTGCTACTTGAAGAAATTCTTCCTGCTCATATAGGACTTGAATTTAGTTAAATAAATATTGTATGGTGTTGTTTAAATCTTTGTTGTATTGTAATGACTTAATTGTCTAGTTTTATTTAATGAAAAATGGCATTTAATATTATTTTAACTTATTAATTCAATGAGCCATGAACAATCGTTTCACATTCGTCCGCCTCGATGATTCCGCCGTCAGTCGGGGTGTGACAGTCGCGATACTTTGGACGGTGTTGTGGTGGTGGTCCTAATCACTGCTCTGCCTCCCTTATTGTGGTTAAGGTGGGGTGGTCGTTGCTGGCTATGTCGAGACCCCTTCAGACTCTCTATCTCTCTGTTGCCCTATAGGTGGTGATGGTGGTGGTTCGGTCGTTTCTATGCCCTTTAACTTCTTTAGGGTGTTTTTATAAAGGAACTAAATGAGCAATGGAAAAAAATGCTTTTTATACACTATGTAAAACTCCATGTTACACTGGTACCACTAATGCCTCTTTATATCCCCTTTTTGTAATAAAGAGCGCGAGAGAGTTTGACTGCGATGGGGTTTTTGCAGTGGTTTCGCCGTCGTTTGTTGTCATCGTTAGGTGTGGCTCACGCCAAGGGGCTTATGATCTTGATACTTTAGAGGGTGTTGTGGTGGTGGCCCTAATCGTCGCTCTGCCTCCCATTTGTGGTTAAGGTGGGGCGGTCACTATTGGCTATGCTGAGATCCCTTCAGGCTCTCTGTTTCTCTGTCTCTCTGCATGTAGTGATGGTGGTGGTTAAACCGTTTCTATGCCCTTCAACCTCTTTAGGGGTTTCGAGATGGTTACATGTGGCGATTGTGGTGGTCCAACCATCATTATTGTCCACCACATCTCTGTTTCTCTAATATCCTTTTAGGGTTTTTAGATATGTGATATTTCTATCTAGATATGATGTTCGCTTTATGGTCAATGTCCATGATGATGGAGCTTAGTTCATCCGACTGATTTGTATTTGTGACTCAATAATGTGTATGTTGTAGTTTTGTGGGTGTTTTTGGTTGTGATGATTTCCCTAAATGATCTTGGTTGCTCTGGCTTGATAGCCATTACTGGCATGCAACCAAAACCAAGATTTGGTTTTTAGCCAAGATCTAACTACTACCCTATTGTTGTTGCTTTTTTTGGATTGTCTTCTATTTTGCCTCGTGTCCTAGATTCTAGAGGTCATATGTTGGTGATGTGATATTGTTCAATCGGTGAAATAATTTCTTTCTTTTGGTATTTTAGTTACCTTTGAATGTCTGAGTCAATGATGACGGGCATGTTTGCGTCTAAGGCTCTTCACCTTTGTGTGCCTTGGTTGATTGGACTTAGCAACCACTTCTGGGATGCATTCGCGACTGGTTGTACATTACGCATACGAAGTGGTTAACCTCCAATTTTGTTGATTTATTAACATATACAATATTTGTGTTCCAAAATTAAATTGAAATGACGTGCTCGGCTACGATGATGTGTCTGAGTGTTTTTCTCCCTGTTTATCACGCGTGCGATGTGCGCGGTGCGCCAATGTTTAATACTAGTTAATTTATAAACCACAGAAATTAAATAAAAGATAAAACCTTAATATTTAGAAATAATAATAATAAAATAACGAAAACTAAAACCTAAAAAATGTAACGCAAATAATAATTTGTTGCTATATTATGTTTGTGTTGAAGGACGATTTGCAAGACCGGTTTCGGGGATACCATCATGCACTTCAATAAAAAGTTTTTATGTCCCGATCTATTTGTTCTTTTCGGAAAGCCTCTTGTTCGTAGTGGGTATGCAGAACGATCAAATTACGATTCTTCAGATGGGTAGAGTAGAGTATGAATTAACCCAGTGCAATTTTTATGAAAATGTTTTGTGTAAATGAATATTGCGGGTAGTACTGGGAATCTTGGAATGATAGATTCATAGAAGAAAGATATACTTTTTGGAGTAAAATTAAAGGTTAGAATAAGATTTTATTTGTAGCTTAATTGTATAATCTTTGTTTCCTTAATCTTGGTAGAATATGTTCAACTGTCGTCTCAATAGGTTTTTTTCAAATTCTATATAGCATACTTTTACGAATAAATTACTCTAAACTATTTTATTTAGAGGTTGGTTATTTGGACACCCCTTGATTTTAAAACAACACCCGGGTACCCTATACGTTGCGTATAGGTCCATACGCCACGTATAAGGTAGAATGTTAGGAAATGTTTTCATTCCCTCTATGCCACGTATAGAGAATGAAAACATTCCTTGACATGAACATGTCAGACAAGTGGTTGGGGTGGCTATACGCCACGTATAAGGCCATATGCGGCGTATAGTTCCATTTTTTTTCTTCACTTGGGTGAGAAGCATGGTGAACCTATACGCTGCGTATGAACCCATACGTGGCGTATAGGTTATGGTGTTTATATTTTTGTGTTATTTTTACATATATTTTTTATAAAATTTTTTGCATATAGATTATGGTGTCGACTATATTGCACGTTCAGCTTGAGATTTTGCGTCCAAGTTATGTTTTGTAAATTATTAACCGACAATTCTAAATATTAATTAACCAATAAAACATATAAGACAAACATAAAATGATAATATAAATAACAAAGTTTTTAAATACATAATAAAATAAAAGTTACAATTAATAATATAAAAAACTACGACGAATCCGGGTAATGTCAAGGCGGCGGCAACTCCGGAGGATCAATACCAGCAACATGGGATCGTGCAATCTCAAGCTTAACGTGCCATTCATAAGATCCTCAACTTGATCGAGCCGACGACCCTGGTCCCGTAAATTCATAACAATCTCCTGCATAAATGTCTTCATACGTGCAGGCAGCCTCACATCTTTATAAATATGTTGAGAGAACTGTGATTGAGGTGGCGGCTGATGTGCTAGCGGCTGGCCATGCGGTTGCTTGTCATGTGGCGGTGATAATTCGAAATATGCACATGTTGCTGCTGTGGATCGTCAAAGCCAAGTTGCTGAACATGTGTCAGCTGCTAGATCTCCCCGGGTCGAAAAGAGAATCATATGCTACCTGAAAACTAGCGTATAATACACATGCCGAATAACGTACGTCAATCTAATCTTACAGGCTCGATCGGAGGAGATATGTCAGGAAAATAACGAGGAAGATAACCGAAAGAACATGCAATCATCATGATGTACACGCCGCCGTACACCGCTTCTCGCTCCTGGGGATGATAATGCGAAGCAAAATACTCCGCCAAACATCTCGCCATCTTGAATCTGCTCCCCGTAAGCAAACAATATAAGTAAAATAAGTCGGGAATGGTACACCACTCCCGACTCTTGCCACATCCCGTGATGGATGCGGTGATCATGCGATACAAATAACGAATGAGTGGATCTCAAATGCCAGTGACTGCCCTTAATCCTCTGAAGCGGACCTCCGACAATCTAAGCCACCAATCTCTTAATCGAGTCTCCTCTATCTCAGTATTACCCTCGGTGAATAGAGGAGCAATAATCTACAACTCAAAATAAAGTCTTGAGATAACGGCAAATGCTCAATGGACATTTGATGTGAATGTTCACATAGCCTAAATGAAATCTCGGAACGGTCATCGTCTTCCTCTATCTCATTAAAACGAATATAAGTAAAGGTGGATAAAAACTCCACAATCAGCTCCAAGTAAGAAGGTAAGAACGCAATCTTATATAAACGACTCCATTACGTATCGTCTCCGATAATACCAGCAAGTATATCCTGCTCTTCAAGCTCGACTATCACCTCCCAATCGACTACATTTTGATGACCGATTTTCATACATATGAATTTTAAAAACTTCATGTGCTCAATGGACCCGGGCTCAAACTATAGCCAAAGATGATTCACAATAACATCAACACCGTCAGCCTCAATCGACGAATCAAAAGACATACTTGCATAAGAAAACACATATAGTCACTTCTCTATAGTCACCTCTCACATCCCCTATATGTTGTGTATAGACCTGTACACCACATATAAGGTCCCCACGTATGGTGCCACAGCCACGTATAATGCCACACCCACGTATAGTGCCACACCACATATAATACACCCCCTATATATCGTGTATAGCCCTATACGTCGCGTATAGGGTCCCCACATATGGTGACACACGCACGTATAGTGCCACGCCCACGTATAGTGCTTTACCCACGTATAGCCCACCCCTTATACGTCGCTTATAAGGCTCAACCTCTTCACCTTCTTCCTTTTTTGCTATACGCCACCTATTCCCCGCGTATAGGGCTATACGACGAGTATAGTTTTTTAACATATGAGCTATACGACGCGCATAGGTCTATACGTGGGGTATGGGTGGCGTCTAGTTCATATTAGCAGTTTTTAAATCACCGATTATAACCCATAAAATGCTATTTTAATGTTTAAATTAGTTAACTAGTTAACGGTTAGCACAATAAAGATATAGAAACAATAATACATACCTAGATGTTGAAAAATCGACGAACAGTGCGTGTAGTATCGGCTTATACGAGAGAGTTTTTAGTTTTGAAAATGTGGGGTAGGGTCAAAATGTGAAAAGTCCAAAAATATACCGGTGCGAAGAGGTATACGCTGCGTATGAACCCGTACGCGGCGTATAGCTTCCTTTATTATTATTTTAATTTTTTGAAATCTTTTTTTAAATTTTGAATTATATTTTTTTAAAATTTTAATTATTTAAATTTTAACATTTAAATTTTATTTGTTTATATTTGTATATTTTGAACATTTAAATTGAAACTATTTTAATATTTGAATATTCGAGAGATACGAATACAATAATAAATATAATACAAACGTATTAATTCACATATTACAAGTTTTGAATTAAAATAAATTTATATAAGCCGAGGCTTCTCGGTTATTATCTATTATTGCGTTGAATTCCGAGATACGAAGCCTATACATATCTCCCATTCTACAGCACGTACGTTTTGGTTAAGAATTCAAAAATTACTTAATGTAGGCATCGGATAATATCTTTCTAACTTGACATGGATGAAATGATTATTGTTGAGATGAACAATCGACACGATATAATGAGGCATCATAGTGTTCGGATCAACCCATAAGGGGAAAAATGTTTGACAACCATTATTGCTTAATAGATGAAGAATAACACCAAACTTTTAAGCAATCACTATTCTCGTATGCGGCTATCATCCAATGTTCTTCTGATGCAGGTTTTACACATTGTCCGGGGTACAAAGTATCGAAAACTTTTCTATATTCCAATTCATATTTGTCCAACTCCTCTAAAAGTTGTTACCACACATACATCCACTTATTTTCATTAAACCCTGAGCCTAAAGCTATAGATCGAAAACCACAATTACCATCGGGTCGAACATCTCGTATACGTGAAATATGCGGATGAAAGATGGATAGAGTCCAATTTTTTAACCTGTTTATATTGTTTAATTGTTGATCTCCGACAATTGATGAAAACTTATTAGTACTTTGTGACACTATAGAATACATTAAATGACTACGTTGTATGGTGGGCTTTTGAGTCTTTACCGCTAAAGTTTTTCTTCCGGTAATGTGAGACACAATAAATGAGTTGTGTATTGGCATATCATACGTACTTTGTTGAGTGTCATACTTTTGTTGTTGAATCTTTAACGTTGGACGACTGTAAATATTTATTTGAACAATAGGCGCTTTTTGTTATTTTTCCATAGATACATAATTTTTTTCATCAAACTAAATTTTACAGTGATGAATGTGTCATTATTTGTTGTTTCACGCGTTCCATCTCTTATTCAACATTGACTTTTTCATCCACCATAAATGATGGTTTTATTTTATCGAGTTTCATCCAAAATATGTCAATGCATCTAATGGAATTTAAATGATTGTATTATAAATTATAAATTAATATATTATTTGTTAATGTAACAGAAAAATGATAACGAAGGAGCGGCTATTATCAAAATATTCATATATTTCCGGGCAACAAGCACAAGGAAATTCACAACTAGTGAAAAGATGATAACCACACGTTGCATTTGCTGAGCACATCACATGCAATTCAGTGTTTTCAGAAACTAATAAATCAAGAGCTTTGTGTGAAACCTTGTCTCGCAGGTAATCAATTAGTGGGAGTTTATGATGATTTATTATTTTAATCTTGCTTATCTCAAAAGTTTCTTTTAAATTTACTTTTTGTGTTTTACCAATTGATCTATAAACTCTACAAGTCTATGCAGTGAACTATTTGTTAATTTAAAATATTTTTATTAAATTTGCATGTTAACTCCCGACTTTATTTGTTGTGTGTTGGTCAAAATTGCGGTTTGAGTTAGTCCAGGCTAATACTAACATTTCTTTGTAATTCTCTAACGAGTCTTTGTTTATATATGATAACACTTTTGAAAATATAATAAAACATACTTAAATTATTTTTCTATATTTTACAGTATTATATGTATGTATGTGATGAAAAACTTACTTTCTCGTTTCGCTTCAACTAGTCGTTCGTAAAGAAGGTTATAGTTATACTCGTAAATCTCTGGCAAGGGAGACTCACACAAACATGCCCATGCGTATTTAAACATTCTCGAGTAATATTTCATAAAACTTACTTTATAGTATTACGTGATATTTTAATCAATATGTCACCTGCATAAATACTTTGAAACATTTGTAAAATATTTTAACACATGCATTCATTAAAGAAAGATCTCTGTCTTTTATTATGACGCACGGCTCTGTACACTTGTTTAACGTATCTTTTAATCTATTAAGTACACATTCAAAATTATTTTCCTGTTCTTTACTAATAGACGTACGAGCAACGTAAAATGTCTTGTGTGTCGAGAACAATCTTAACAAACAGAAGTTTGTACATGTTTGTTTTATATGTAGCGTCCATCATTAGCATGTGCGGGAATACACGCCAAGTGTCGTATGATTTTGGATGAAAAAATATAGTTTCTACGGCATTTGTATCGGGATCTTATCGGGTGTAATAAACGTATCTTTTAAAAGATAAAAGATTTTCTAAAACTTGTATTGGTGTTTCACCGACTTTCTTTTCACTTCTTATCTTATGTTAAGCGTTGTATACATCTCTGGTTACGGATGTATTATAAGAATTTTGCTTCTTTAAAGCGGATAAGATGCTACGAGGCTCCATGTTCTGATCCGTAAGTTGCTCCACCAAATTGTATTCGTTTTGAGAAAATCTTCGTATAAATGGGTGCCCCTCCATATATTGAGCGGGATTATGATTATGCTTGTCATTTCTCACATCTAATTTCCACGAACGACATTTGTTGTCGTAAATCTCTACTAATTTAAAAACGATTTTCTACCAGATCGTCTAACTATTGCTTTACTTTTGTGTTCGCCATCACGATCACAGATAAGCCATACCTTTACGATCTGAACTTCTTTTTTCTTTGATCTTCGTGTAATAATAACACAACGCGTCCCTTATTAACAGCCCAACAGACAATCTCATCGAGTGATATAAATTCTTGAGATGTTTCAAACGATACTTTCGTATTTTGATTTCCATCAATTGAGAGATAGTTTATAATAATTTGTTGCAGGTCGTAACTTGATTCCTCGACCAAAGTCGAATTCATCACCGGGAACATACATTGGTTAAAATCTGGCAATCGTGTTCATAAGCAGATTGAACATTCGAATCATATTGATTACTATATGCCGCATACGAAATCCTTGAATATTCATTTCAATATTTAAGAGAATAAATAGTTAGAAAGAGATCGAATGAATAAAACTGTGATATTTTAAGAGAAATATACGTTTGAGATTTTCACAATCTAGAAAGAAATCGAATGCATTCTTATATATTTGAAAACGAATCTTGTGTCCTGTCGAATTCAATTGTACCTATATGTGGCGTATGGCGTATGGACCCATACGCCACGTATAGGTGGTTAGTTGTCACCCATACGCGGCGAATGGACCCATACACCACGTATAGGTTTCCCACGCATGTGGCGTATGGCCCCATACGTTGCGTACATTTGTACTATGTACAAAACGCTTTTATATGTGTTTGACACCTATACATAGCGTATGGTACTATATGCCCCGTAGAGGTTGTTAGTTGACACCTATACGAGGTGTATGGACGATACGATATGTATAGGTTTCAAACGTACTAGAAACAACCTTTCACGTAGCGTATTGCACTATATGACAGGTGTGATTTTTTTAAAAGAAAATAGCGTTATATGGTTTAACATTTTCTTCAAAATAATTTTTCAGCTAAACCATAACTCTTATTTCATTTATATACATACTTACGTACACATAAATGTCTTGATTACTTAATAATCATTTAACTAACTCAGGTTCCACGATAAAAAATCTTAGAAATTATTTAAGTTTACCATAACCGATTAGTATCGATGGAACCCGAGTTGTTGAAATGCTTTTTAAGTATTCAATTCAAATATATGTATATATGTATGTAAATATTTAGTCAAATAAGAATCATATATTACCGAGTAAATTATGTGGCAGAAGAAAATGTTGAACTACATAAGAGTAATTTCCTCTGATAATATGCTTTTGTGAATATAAACGTTATGATTACTATCAATTACTGAAATATTATACGTTTCCTCCGAACAAACAAATAAATTCTGAATACGAGCGCATTCGTTTGATATCCGTTGCGTTTATATATTAACGAAAAGAATCTTAAGTCACGTCAAAATAATTCGAAATGGACGCTATACGCCTCATAAGGTCCTGACACCTATACGCTGTAGTTGGAACCATACGTGGTGTACAGGTGTTGCTGGACTTGCACCCCACACCCATACAACTTAGCGCTAGCATATGGTCTGTATGTGACGTATAGCATGCTGAATAACCGATTGACTTGGCCAGTTTTGTCGTCTGAAAATGTTATACGCGGCGTATGGCCCTATACGACGTGTATAGCCTTCACGACAACTTCTGATGTTACGTGGAATGTTTGGCATTTATTGTGGAGACCTATACGCCACGTATGGACTCATACCGGCGTATAGATGGATGTCGATTTATCCATTAGGGTGTCTCTTTATTAGGACCCTTTAATATATAATAATTAATAATTAAAGCATTGGTTTTGTAGTCAGTTTTATATATTTTATAGTTTTAATTGATTATTAATTTGTTAATTTGTTTTAATTGAATAATTTGTGTTTTAGAAAAACTAAAATACCTTCATATTTAATGAAGATTTTAACAAAGATAGTAAAATTGATGGAAATAAAAATAGTTGTTAAACTACACTCATTGAATGGGTAAAAAAATATGGATTGAAATGATAAAATTATTCTACTCTAAAAAACAATGTTTTCGGAACCGGATCAGACGTCGAACCGGACGCCTTACTAGTTTGGTGGTCGGACCGGCTGGACCGGATTTAACTATATTCTAACTATATTTATATATGTAATTAAATATAAGTAAACTTATATACGTATTTCATAGTTATATATAAAACTTAACTATATTTGTATATCCAACACACTAATTTATGGTTTAACACCGCGTTTTCACCCATTAAAATAAAAAAAACTCATAATCCGGTTCGAAACGGTTTGGCCGGTAGTTTGGGACGAACCGGCCGGTTCGCCAACCACAAATCGAATTATAGTGAACCGGACCGTCTAGGAAGCCAATCCTTAGTTGAACTGGTCGGACCGACCATTCCGATCCGGTCTCCGGTTCCGACCCCGTCACGAAAACAATGGTAAAAAGTAATATTGGATGTGAGGTTGTATCTAAAGCAAAAAATTTAAGGGCTGCAAGTCTCATGCATCTTCTATCCTAGTCATGAAGCCTAATGACCACGCGTTAGTTTTCTTTTTTTGTTGTATGATGAATGGTCCACGTTCTCAGTTGCAACTGCTTTCTTCTTATTTTCCTGATTTTCAGGAATAATTTATTATACGCATCAAACTTCATCATGAATATCCGCAAACTGACTTCTGGAAATAGTTCATGTATCGAGGCAGATGACAATATTATCTTGTTAATTTTTTTTATTTATCCAATTGTATCAGTGTATTAAATAGTTTCTCTCCTTTTAATATCAATTGTTTAGATCATGAAAGATAGGGGTGTTCAAAAAAATCTGATATTCGAAACTATCCAAAATCCAATCCGTATCCGAATCCGAATAAATCGATCCGAATCCTTATTCGGATATTCGGATCGGATCTCATCCGAATCCGAATTTCTTATTCGGATTTCGGATCGGATTTCGGATATTACAATTTTTTTATTCGGGTTATTCGGGTTATTCGGATTATTCGAATATCCGAGTAATCCGAATAAAACTTCAGGTATGTTTCTAGCCCAAAACTCATTACTTAACTATATATTATGTTTTTAACTCAATATACATGAATATTTACACATATTAGTCATAATCTTAAATAATTATGCAATAATCGACCGTTGTTTTAAATTAAACATTCTAATTTTCGTGTTTCATACGATTACCTATTATATTTTAATTTTGAAATTGCGTATAATTCATTTTTTTAGTTTTATATTTTTTATTGTGATTTCGAACTTATAAAATATTAAAAATTAAAAAATTAGCAAAAAACAAAAAACAAAAAAAGAATTTTAAAAATTCTTATTTGGATTATTCGGATATTATCCGAATCCAATCCGAATTAAATTCGGACAAATTCGGATCGGATAGAAAATTCCTTATTCGGATCAGATCGGATTTTGGATAGGGTCCTGAAATTTTCAAATCCGAATAATCCGATCCAAATAATCCGATCCGAATAATCCGTTATCCGATCCGATGAACACCCCTAATGTAACATATACGTTACGTGAATTTATGAGTGGATTAGTAGTTATTCTACTAAAGACAAGCAGCCTGCAAAGTGTATTTGAATGGACACTTTGATGAAAAATGTTATAGTTTATGATTTAAATGTTATGTATATGTGAAAATCTCGAACGTGCATTCTAAAATTATGTAATTGTTCTGTTTTGCTCCCAATGAAAAAAATTTCTATGTTATGGGTATCTTTACATACTTAGTTGGGTTAAGTATCATTGGTTCCAATAGTTGAATTTTCTATTAATGAATACTATAAAACCTCTATAAATTAATAATGTTGGGGCCGGAATATTTATTAATTTAGCAAAACATTATTATTAGTGGCGGAGCTTAAACTAAAGCTTAGGGGGAGTGGGGGCGAAAGTAAACTATTTTAGGGGAGCGGACTCTATATTTATTAAAAAAAAGTCCACTGCCGGATAAAAAAATTACACTATCGAGCCAAAATTTTACACTATCGAACCGAAAATTTACACGACTGACGAAAAAAAGAGGGGGAGGCGGATTGAGGCTGTGATGATTTGACATATTTGGTGTTTAGGACTTTGATGGTTTGTTGTCGTTCGATGTTATGCATTGAGGGCTGTGATGAAGATGACATACGCAGTTACTTCAAACCCTGATTTTGGTTATGTTGTTTAATATATTGGGTAAATGTAACTATCATGTGTGATTTTGGGTTGTGATTAATGAGCATATGTGCAAATGAGTTGGTGTTCGGATGATGCTAAATCGTAAGCATTTTGTGTATCTGATGACTATTGTTGTTTGCTATTGATGAAGGTTGTGATGATAAGCACACGCTAACCTGAAGCTTAATTCGTGAATTTGTTTTTTTTGTTTGATATTGTGATAAACGTTAAGTATTTTCGGCTATTTGAGGGCTGTGATCTGGTACTCCTGTTCGTTATTTCTGTAATAACATTGTTAGATGTGCTATTTATTTTTGATACTATTAGTTTTAAATACATGAAAACAATTTAAACCTGTATAAACTCTCATAATTCCTTATTCAAATATAGCATAATACTTTTGACAGACGATGAAGATAAAAATACGATGTTGTTAAAATCATTGTTTCGGCATGGGAGGCCTTATACACTTCCACAAAAAGACCCCGTAGCAATGACATTTTCAAGACCTATAACAACCACATTTAATCGCATTAGCCCAAATGTACTGTACTGATGACATTTGGTCGCTAAAGATGTCGTCGACGTAGGATTGTCATTAAAGATTAAAAAAGTCCTCTATATATAAGGTCCGTCGATATAGGTCAACCTGTAATGACGACATGTGGTTGTTATCGGTTAATCCCAATTTATGATTTTTGTAAAAACAAAATGATTTAATGATAATTATTTCGTTTATAATGACGACATGTCATTACTATAGTGTTGATAGTAAATATTTAAAATAAATTGAAAATTACTTATAGCGATGACTTGTGGTCGTTTTAGAAAAAATAAAAAAAAGTTTAGTTAAATTAATTTTGACGTATAACGATGTCATGTCGTGGTTTAGATAAATATATATTTTTAAAATATATTTATAATGCTTTGTACTTTATCAATAATAATAGAAAAGCAAAAAGTAATATATTTACTTTCACGTCCATGTGTCATCATAATATATAAGTATATATTTAAGCGTTTTTTTATATTACTTTACAATTTATCAATAACAAAATATTAAAATAAAATACATTTAAACTATAGAAGCAACATGTCGTCACTATAACGTTTGAAAAAGACGTCAACTTTTCCCTCTAGTAGGTTCTGCTGAAACTTCATAAAACTCAATGACAACTATGTGTCGTCGTTATAGCTCGACATTTAGCAAAGAATGTTGTCGTCACTATGATTAGTGTCATCGGTGCAGAGTAAGTTTCTTGTAGGAATACCACTAGTAGGACATGCAACCGAAATAATTTTACAAATATCAGCTGTTGAAAATGAAATCACGGAATTATACAACTCAAGAATAAAGATCAAAAGGATTAACTACTCGAATTGAAACAATAACAAAGAACTTATGGACTATCATTAACAATCGGTTATTTATAATAATAAGAATGAAAAACGTATATTCTACGCTCTTCTATAAACCCCTTTTATACACCTTCTCATACTAACAGAATTTAACAAACTAATTACCAATTAACCACAACCAACCCTTAACTTTAGCTAACCGTCAATTATCCCTTATACTTTGCTATTTAACTATTTGAATATAACAACATACTTGACTTCTATTCTATATTTCACAATCTCCACCTTAGAATAGAAGACAAGATAATAGACATTCAGCAGCCTTACACAATGCTCAAACTTAGGTCCAGGAAGAGCCTTAGTCAACACATCAGTAGCATTGTTCGTTGTGCTCACATATTCAAATTTCACCACTTTAGAATTCAATACATCTCTTATGAAATGCATCCTTACATCTATGTGTTTGGATCTGTCAAAAAACACTTGATGCTTGGATAACTGTATAGCTCCCAAATTAGCACATAACACCACTACATCACTAAAAATCACACCTAATTCAGTTACAATTTTCTTTAACCACATGGCTTCTTTCACTGCCTCTGTTAAGGCTATAAACTCAGCCTTAGTTGTTGACCAAGTAATAACTCCCTACAATGATGCTTTCCAACTTATAACACCTCCTAGAACTTTAAATACATTCCCTACTAATGACCTCCTATTATCCTTTTCTTTAGCAAAATCAGAGTCAACATACCCATTTACAACACCATCAAGACTATCAAGCTTACCAAACTCAAACCCTATATTCCTTGTTCCAATTAGATACGTCACAATCCACTTAACATATCCCCAGTGTTGTTTACCAGGATTGCAAAGATACCTACTAACCATGCTCATAGCATAGCACAAGTCTGACCTTGTACACAACATTAGGTATATTGAACTCCAATAGAACTAGAATAAGGCACTTTAGACATATAACATGATCTTGCTCTGTACTGGGAGAGTCTTTACCAGACAACTTGAAATGTAGTCCTAGATGAGTACTTACTATCTTGCATTCATCCATAAAGAAACTCTTCAGCACCATATTCACATATGCACCCTGAGTTCATTTAAGTACACATGTAGCCTTGTCCCTACTAATCTCCATGCCTAGATTCCTTTTAGCATGATCCAACTCCTTCATCTCAAACTCCTTTATTAACTAAGCTTTTGTCAATGACACTTAGATCACCATCTTTACACGCCACTAATATGTCATCTACATACAACATCAAGTAAACAAACCCACCTGGCCCATACACATTATAATAAACACAACAATCTTAACTACTTCAATTAAAGCCATTTGCAACAATGTAATCATCAAACCTTTGATCCACTGCTTTAATGACTTTTTAGCCCATACAATGACTTCCGTAACATACAGACTTTCCCTTCCGAACCCTTTACTTTAAATCCAAGAAGATGTTTTATGTAAATGCTCTTATCCAAGTTTTCATGCTGGAATGCAGTTTTCACATCTAACTGCTCAAGCTCTACATCAAACTTAGCTGGTAAAACTAAAAGAATCCTGATTGAGGTATGCTTAACTACAGGGGAAACTATTTCATGATAGTTAACCCTTACTCTTTGTATAAACTCCTTCGCAACCAACCTTACTTTAAATCTTGGAGCTTTACCATCAAAACCTTCTTTTACCTTATATAACCACTTACAATCAACTAGTTTTTGTTCAGCTAGTTTGTCTACTAACACCCAAGTCTTGTTTTTATATACAGATTTAATTTCTTCGTTCATTACAGCCATCCATTTGTCAATATCCTTTGAATAGACCGCTTGATGATATGACAATGGTTCAATAACAGTTTCACTCTCAGCTGCTGTGAACACATAAGCTAAGATATCTTCTTGAGACCCATACCTCTCAAGTGGTATTATGCTTCTTCGAGGTTGGTCTTTAGCAATACTATATCCAACTATACTCCACCTGGATTATCTAAAGAAGACTACTTAAGATGACTGCTAGAACTACTTTCCTTCACAGGTAGCTCTACCTCCAACTCCACATCTTTATCAGACAGAAAATTAGGATCATCACAACTATTCAAAGGCTGACTTGTACCTATCACATCATTGTAAAGCACATCTTCTTTGAACACTACCTCCCTACTGACAACAATCTTAGGACTCCCACCTTTAAGCTTCTAGAGCCTATAACCATTTACACCTTCAGGGTACCTAACAAATATGCATTTGATAGCTCTAGGCTCTAGTTTTTCATGCCTAACATGAGCATAAGTCAAAGCCCCAAACACCTTAAGCTCATTATATTCTTGCCTTCTTCATGACCATACTTCCATAGGAGTTTTCATTTCTAAGCCAGATGAAGGTGTTCTATTCACCAAATAGCAAGTAACTGACACAACTTCACCCAAAACTGTTTAGGTAACCCAGAACTTAACATCATGCATATTAATTTGTTAGTGGTGTTCTATTATCCTTTCTACCAATCCATTTTGTTATGGGGTGCCAGCCATTGTTAAATGCCTGGATACACCATGTAGTTAACAAAACTAATTGAATTGACTACTGCAAAACTCTAGTCCATATTTGTCCTTAACTTCTTGAGTTTATGTCACACCCTGACCGACAGCGGAACCATCGGGGAGGACGAATGTGAAACGATCATTCATAGCACATGGAACTAATAAGTTGAAATACTATTAAATACCATTATTCATTGAACAATACACGTTAATTAAGTCATTACAATACATAAAAAATATAAACAACAACATAAGATGTTTAATTTATCTAATTCCAAGTCTTATATGAGCAAGAAGAGTTCTTCAAGTAACAAACCTGAAACATGTTAAAAATAAAGGGTCAACTTTGAAAGTTGGTGAGTTCCCATGGGATTAAACGTACATATATATAAAAAGATTTACAAGTAGCAATTCATGTCAATGATTATGAATTATGTAAGTTCATAGAATACATATAGCTACAATCAAACCTTGACAATTAACAAGATTACACATTTACAAGATTATACGATTAGCTAAGTGTACTTTGATTAACCAAGCAGGCTTGTCAGGCCCATAGATCTATGACGTCGCTAGGCTAGCAATAGTTAATGATTGTCAACATATAATGTATCTCATATAACACTCACAATAATACTAATAACCATGACAAAAAGTAAAGATGAATTGCATGTGCATTTACAAGTATCAAGATGTTTACAAGTGTAAGTTTATAAGGTTAACATGTTTTACCCCAAAAAGTGTGAAATAAAGTAAAAGGGGGCATGAAGAACTCACTTGGAAAACTCACAATAATAGTGATGGTTGTAGAGTACATAAGAAAGCTTGGATGTCAAGAGTCAAAGGTAATGTCCTAAATGATAAAAAATAACTTGAGGTTGGAATTCATTACAAGAAGTTAGGACGCTTAGGAATGTCAATAAGCGAAAAGTAGATTGAAAAACGATTATTATACCAATTTTAGATTCTGGACAGAATGTTTGGTACATGTTTGAATAGGTTTTTAAAATAGAAAACGGTTTCATAAAATTATAAAATTTTACATTTGACTAGTTCAAAGTCTACCGCACAACTTTCATTCAGAAACATTTTTATGAAAAGATCTGTAAATAGGTAAACAAGCAGCACAAGACAGAAGGTGCTGAAATGTGTACTTATCTTGTGAAGGCTATTGTTGAGTCGTGCGATTGAGTTTGAAGACTTATAAATTATTGTTGAAAAGGTAATTCAATGAACTTAACATTGGAGTCTGATTTTACTCAAATTTAATTTGTTATGACCAAGTTATGGTTGTTGAAGTAAGATTATATTCTGCCAGAATCGTAGTAAGGCACTTATGTGCATTTTTAAAATCGTTAAAGCATGAAACGGGTTAGAACAATTTATTATGTCAATATATGGTATATTAGTCTTCAATTGAGTTATAAAATATTCTAAGACTTTGGCATAGCCATCATTTAGAAAAATAATCTTGTGGAATAACCGAATGCGATGACATAGCCGTCCATATGCAAATGGGATTCTTTGTTTATGTTAGTGAGTTGTTAGCTTGATTTAGGAATATTAGTGATTGTTATAAAGTTGGTTATTATTAAAATGTTAATGATCAAATGATAATGATTAAAATAAAAAGAGATTTGGTAGAAGAAAGAATAATAGTAAGAACATAAAGTCATAAGAATAATTGGATGTTAGAATGATTGAAATGTATAATATAAAAACAATAAAAGATTACCTAAGTATTAAGAATTATTAAAATTTCTTGTAAAATATAATTTTTCAAATTGATCATGACCAATGAATGAAAGAAAGATATAAGAGTGAGATTTTTAGAGAATGGACAAATGAAAAGTAAGACCTAAGCCTTGCTTTTATACTTGAGGTTAGGAGGAAGTTATGAATAGTGTTAATGGTGAGTTATAAGTCTTTTAAAAGGGGTTATGATTTTAAAATAAATATAAGATTAAATAAAATGAATAGATAAAAGAATAGTTACAATTTAAACTTTTAATTTATTAAAACCTTAATTTTAATTTAATCAACTTATTTTCTTATAAAATCTTTATAAACTTTATAAACTTGTAACTTTATAATTTGATTATTTATTTTCAATAATTAAAATTTATAATTACTAGTAAAACTTTATAAGTTTATTAAAATTCATTTTATAACTTTATAAGTTTTAATAAGTCTTTTCCATTTAATTATTTATTGTAAAATAATTGATACACTTTATAAATTTATGAAAAAGAATTATTTGTAAATCAATGAATTATTATAAGTTGTTTAACTGATAAATTAAACAAATCAATTCACAATATTGTTTAAACTACACGTCTAATCCATATAATTCATTCATGTAAAAAAATAAGTTAAATAAAGAAATTCATATCGTATGGAAGTTTAATTTTAGTTCGGGTTCGGGTTAATAACTAGAAAATGACGGATGTTATAATTTCCTCTTTGTTTGAGTCTCAACCAGGGACTTCCATTCCCTGAACCATCAAAAGGATTCACTCTTGGCCTTTAGTATGTACACCCAAACTCTTATAGAGAAATCATCAATGATTGAGAGAAATATGAGGCTCCGCCTAAAGACTTTGTTTTAGTTGGCCCCCATAGATCAGTATGTACATAATCTAAAATGTTTTTAGACTTATGCACACTATTGTTAAACCTGGCCCTATGAGCTTTGCCTAGTACACAATGCTCACAAAAACCAATAGTACTATCATCCAACTTTCTTTGTAGTTGTTGTTTGTTCAACTTAGCTAGTCCCTGATTGCTTATATGACCCATTCTATAATGCCACAACCTAGAAATAATGTCATTCTTGTTGACTTTATGCTTTAGTATGTCTTTTACAAACAGTTAATCTAACCTTTCACTTTGAGTCTCAATTATCCTTTTGAGTTATTTAGAGTTCATAGCTACTAATACCTCTTTTGAAGACTGCTATCTCTCCCATAGATTAGTGTATCCATAAATTGTTCATGTGATTGAGGTAACGAGGCCAAGAAAATAATTGCTTGGTCCATATCCTTTAATTTCGCATCAATATTCTCTAAATTGATTATCAATTTGTTTAACTTGTCAGTGTGATTATCTAAAGTCTTATTAGGTGCTATTTGAAAAGTGTATAACCTTTTTTTTAGATAGAGCCTATTTCCAAAGACTTAGTCATGTATAAACTCTCTAACTTAGACCATATTCCAAATGCAGTTACCTCTTTTGAAACCTCTTTCAAGACTTTGTCTCCCACACTAAGTATTATTGCGCTATTAGCCTTTTCCACCATGTCTTTCCTCTTATCTAGTAACTCCTTTTTGTCTTCCTATGGCACTTTAGGTTTAGCTCCAAGGGCATCAACCAAACCTTGATGAACGAGTAGTGCCCGCATCTTCAATCGCCATAACCCAAAATCATTCATCCCGTCAAATTTCTCGAGCTCAAACTTTGTCGAAACCATCCTCCAATCTTCAATTGAATAATTGCTAATCAATTTCTTGAGAAATCGAGCCAATGACTCTGTTACCAATTGTTGAAAATGAAATCATAGAATCATACAACTCAAGAACAAAGATCAAAAGGATTAACTACTTGAATCGAAATAAGGAACACAAGAACTTCTCAACTATCATTAACAATTGGAGATTTACAATAAGAAGAATGAAAAACCTATATTCAACACTCTTTTATAAACCCCTTTTATACACCTTCTCAGATAACAAAATTTAACAAACTAATTACCAATTAACCACAACTAACCCTCAACTTTAGCTAACCGAAAATTATCCCCTTATACATTGCTATATAACTATTTGAGTACAACAACATACTTAAATTCTATTCTACATTTCACATAAACCTTTATCACTAACACAAACATTTTTAGATGAACTTATAAATTCATAATTAAGTTGACAGAGAATAGACCGAAGACATATAAATTTCCGTAAAAATTTAAATCGAGAGTCACGATGACATCCGCAACGCAAGGTCGATAATTAATCTAGTCTAGTTTATATAAAAGTTAACAACGTGCTAAAAGATGATCTTAAGTTCAATAAATAAATTGAAAATGATAAGTTAGACCTAGAATATTACGTGGCATCTGTATAAACTTGAAGACACAAAGACGATGTGTACACACAATTAAAATGTAAAAGAATCAGTTCCTCTTATCCACTAAATATGATTTACATGCATTTACAACTTTTAATTGGTTTAACATTTGCATGGTTACATCTTGTCACGTCATCATCAGCTTTATCGATTGTCATCGATATTAATCAGACGGTTCTTACTTACACGTGTATGGTGATTAAGTTTATCATGTGAAGCTTTCTAGTCATTTTCTGGTGGAGGTAGTTGTGCCTATTTTCCACCTTTAAAAGGGAATAAAATAACACTTTTGTAAATCAACATAAAAATATCCGGTTTCTATGTTTTATTCGGTAAATGTAGATAATAAGTATTATTTTAATCGATTATAATCTTCTTAAGAGGGAGTACATAGCATAAAAGTAATTTTGATATAGCCTAATGGATAGCCGGATTCTATTTTAAAACACATCTATCTTCTATCTATAACATACATTTATATAAAAGTAATTTTGATATAGCAAGTCAAATGCATTTTAAAATTCAAAACATTAAATAAAAGAAATTGGAAACAAAAACATTTCATTGTGTCCATTAAAAGAGCATTATCACCTGATCGAGTATTTTAATGTGTGAATATGTGATCTAAATCAGACAATTCAACAATATAGCATAGCATAAAAAAACCGTGAATTCAATAAATACTTTGCCAAAAATAAAGATGGTGAAGAGATATTATCTATGCATCAAATTAGACGACTCAAAATCAGATCGGAAAAACATACATTATATGACGGTGAATCAATATGGCGGTATGAACAGCATTTATTCGAATGATATTTTGGTATTAATCGTATGATTCTTACCGATAATCTTTAGCCTAACCGTTTAATGTGAAATCATAACATGTAAAAATTAGGATGTCATGGGTTTAACTCTCAGTCTGAACAAAAATACTCAGAGTTGAGTTGGTCAGTTTTTTTAATAATGGATTTTCTATTGAAGGGGTTTAGAGTATGATCTCAGCTAGAAAACAGATAGATGACTCGATTAAAATAACACATTATTCGAAGCAGAATCGGACATTTTCCGTTCAAAAAAATCGCATGATTTCTTTGCATTTTCAGGAGCATTACTCGATCACCTGAAATTGCACACACGAATCATCAACCATGAGAATTTAATGCTCCCACAAACCATTAATTTATAGGTTTACAAACAAATCTAAACTTTCATTCATGTTTTATTAGTTGGGGGCGTTGTTACATTCATCGGAATACACATTAAATTCTAGCTTTGTGTCTAATTGTTTGACAATCTCATGTACATTTGTTCTTTCCAGGTAGCCTCTGGTTAGTAGTGAGTATGTGAGTTACAATATGCGTAATGCTTGGAGTACGAATTGACCCAACGTCATGTTACTGATGTATTTTGTGTAGATGAAAGTTGTGGGTGGTACCAGCTAGAAATGTTGAAATGGTAGACTTGTAGAATAAAAAGGATATAGTATTTGGTGAAAGAGTAGAATAAGGTTATATTATAGTGTTTATAAAATATTAAAAATTTAAACTTGGGAGCGCTTAAAATTTAAAGGCATTATAACCATTAACAGTCAAGAAGCCAACGACTTCCTTTGATTCGTGAACCAAAACATTAACCTGCCGGAACCGCTACCTGCGACAGTTGTGAGTTGTGACGGTGTTTCTGCTTTTCCGATGAAACCCAAGCACCATCCATCTGGGCTTCATCCACCAGCCACCCTTAGGGACTGTTTGATTTTTCTTACTCGGTCAAAAGGTGATGACCGGATAAGAGCTTGTTTCAAAACTGACCGGGTAAGAGCTTGTTCCAAAACTAAATGGGTAAGAGCTTGTTCTAAAACTGAACGGGTAAGAGTTTGTTCCAAAACTGACCGGGTAAGAGCTTGTTCCAAAACTAAATGGGTAAGAGCTTGTTCCAAAACTGACCGGGTAAAAGGAATAAATGGTATGGGTTAGTGGTGTCGGACCGGATCAGACACGAATATGTAATAATCAAACACGTTGACTGGCCAAAATGTCTGACCGGATCAGTGGGTCAGACATTTTAACCGAGTTAAAAGCAAATCAAACAACCCTTACTATAAAACATTCTAAACATTTAACTTCACTTTAATATGACATGTGTTCCGTGTAGCTTATTTTGATCTCTTTGTTTTCATAATTATCTCAGTAGAATATGTTCTAATTGTTTGTCCTTTATAGCTATCTTTTAGTTTAAAATTTTATTATCATACACTTAAATTACATCAAATTACATTATTTAACGTTCAAAATTAAACTCAAGACTTCTCATCTAAAATACAAGAGCCGCTACGACAATCTAACGTTAGTATTTGTTGGACGGAATTTTGAAAACTGGGGATAATAGAATATTGTGCAATTGATTTCATAAATATTAAATGGGTTCTAATACAGAGAGGTCCACATAGATAAATCGACATTCCCCCTTATACGTCGCGTATGGGGTTCATACGCGACGTATAGGGTTGAATACACTAAAAACGAGGAAAATTTAAGGGGGCTGTCAAAGAACTATATGCTCCATATAGCCCTATACGACCCCCCCTATACGACACATATAGGGTTATATGACGCGTATAACGAATTTCGACACTGACTACGATGAAAAATTCAAGGCGCTGTCAGAAGGCTATACGACACATATAGCCCTATACGACCCCCTTACACGACGCGTATGGGGCTGTACGACACATATATAAATTTTGGAGTGTTGATTTAAAATATTGGGATTTCGATTTAACCGGACCTTATCAAATACAATGTATAATATAATAATTGTTAGTTACGCATGCATTTCAGAAAGAATAGTTCCAAAAAGGAAGACACAGTGCATTTCTTTTAGAAGCTGATTTAAGTTTATGAAAGGGAATAATTAACCTTATGTCCTTATCCTATAATTATAATTAG